>REGL01001967.1:10936-36420 GCA_004194395.1 Aurelia aurita complex sp. Pacific
CTAAACTGTTTGACGCAACATGAAATAATTTCGAAGAAAACCAGAGTTTATGAATGCCTACAATATGGTATCAAGCAAAAGACTCTCACTCATCTGGTTTATGATTTAGAAATTTGATGACGTCACATCCTCAAATGAGTTGAAATGTAAGATACGCTGTAATTTCGAAAAATATTCAAAATTTCTTGAAAATCCAACGGTAGAAATATAGATAAGTATCCAAAGTTTCTTTCGAGCCATTCAATCAGAAGAAATAGGTCATTTAATTTTACACCCACCTTTTTACGCCGAGTTAAGGATTTGGAACCTATGCTCTCACCAAATTGGTTTATATGAACATGAAACTATTTTAAACGTTTTGGCAATAAAACCGAATAAGAAATTTCAAAAGTAAACAGAGCCTCCAGCCTTCTTATACACAGCCAATACAGTGAATTCTGTTTATAAAATGCCCTTGTTCTTAGAGAGCTTTTGGTGCTTCCTAGCAGTGTCGTTCTAAGATTTGCTAGGAGATTTTCCTCCAACTTCTCGTTTTTCCCTATACCCAACAAACAAAAAGTTGGAGGAAAATCTCCTAGCCAATCATAGAACGACACTGCTAGAAAGCATCAAATGCTGTCTAAGAACAAGGGCATTTTACAAACAGAACTCACTGAGTTAAAGGGAGAAAAGTCCCTGCTCTGACATCTCCTTCTTTTCGGTCGTTCGACTTAATATCGGAATTATTAGAGGCTGAGCATCCTGTGGAGCATCCACGAGCTGTACGACAAAGGATGGTCAGACAAGAAACTACAATCGCAAGCATGGCACCCTTCCTTGAATTTTGAAGAAGATGACGAAAGTGGTGTGGCCACGGGGGGTATAGGGGTGCCCCACCACTTTTGTCGAAAGATGGTTCGTAAGATTCCTTTAAAACCGAAGAGAAAATAGCAGGGTATAGGTTGGGTAATAATTTTCCGAGAATGTCAAATCTTCCATTTTAGCACTGGCATGCATGGCAAGCATTATATTGGGAGATGCATGCTAAACCAAATGAAAGCATCTTTCTTCAAAATGCTCCTAGTGCGCTGATTTATAGCATAACTGTCACAAAACGATCAAAGTTTCCTTGTCGCTAAAGGCAAGCATGATATTGGGAGATGCATTCAAGCCAAAGTTAAGGATCTTTCTTCAAAAATGTTCCTAGTGCGCTGATTTAATAGCATAACTTTCACAAAATGATCAAGGTTTTCTTGTCGCAATGGCAAAGATATTGGGAGATCCATTATTATAAGCCAAAGTAAAGGGCGTGGCCCCAAACATTTTTCTGGGGCTTTGCCCCCAGACCTCCTTATTTCAATACCCCCCACTTAATCTACCCTGGCCACGCCGCTGAATGACGACAGCAGACGGTGCAGAGCAAGGAGGAAGGAGGAAGAAATGAAATAGCAGACGACATGAGTTTGACGAGAGCAGTGAACGAAGGTGTCGAAGACACCATATAATAACAGATTGAAAAGTAAATTAGCTACGTTTTGCAAGAGGCCACTGTGGATTTTTTTAGATTTCGTCGCAAGTTTCTAGATCTGTAGGGTACATTGTTAAAGGGATTAGGCCAGTAACGTGAAATATCAAAGAATGATACCAACCTCGCAACTAAATATGTTTTGTTACAAAGTGCCCTTTTCGGGATTTTTGATTTTATATTGGCGGGTTTTCGGGTTTTTCAAAATTTTCGTCCAGGTTTTCGGGTTTTTCCAAATTTTCGTCCGGGTTTGCGGGTTCTGGTACCCCCCCCCCCCAAAGCCCCCCTCAAAAAGGAATTTGAAGAGCAGCCTTAAAATAATACGTTGGTAGTATTTCAAATAGGAGTACTTTTTCAGGACAACCAGTAGGATTTATTTTCTCATTTGCTAAAATCTTCCTGGTGCTTCACAAAATTATGCCCTTTCTCGTAATGATAGAGAGACGGCTACAAACTTTTACAGCTTCCAAGTAGTAGATTTGAATGCCCAAATATTAAATTCAGCTTAAACTTCTCTTGCTTATCGGCTCGTGAAAGAGAAGCTAAGTCTTTCGCTTCGCTTTCCATGTGTAGACTTACATACGAAAGGATACATTTATTCCCATTTTCTGCAAGAAGTCTCACAGTTAACATCAGGCAAGATCAACGATGTGCCAATACTTTGAGTTTCTTTTATTTTAAAGGACAAGTCTGGGGTTGGAATAATTGTTCATAAAATGAAAGATTACAGTGTTTTGAAAGGTGTGTAGTACTTTTTTCCAACCTTCTCTCTCTTTTCTCTGTAAAATTGCGCACTTCAATCTGCGAAATTATGACGTCATTTCGCTCACTTCGCCTTCGACCTGAAGAGGCTGTTTTCCCGCAAAACTCTCAAGTACTTTCCGACGTCATAATCGATCCAACCAACCGAGGGTAGCCTTATCGAGTACTCATACAAAGTGGTGACGACATTGGGCCTAACTTTCGAAAAATGTTGTACGAATTTTCAAGAGAAAAAGATCTCAAAACTTGGAAAGAACTCACATTTGGTGTTCGGCAGCTGGTAAGGTTGCTTTTTGACATTACTAGAAACCCCGGACTTGCTCTTTAACGGTGCACGTACACGTCTGATCCTCACTAATACGGTCTCAAACTCTAAGTTGAAACCCTTCCTATAAAACTTTTATAAAAAATGGGACCACCGAAATCACATCATCTTCAATCACATCAGCCATACAAACGGGGGACAAGTTTTTGTGACACCGTATACACGTATTTCTTTTTTTAAGAAACTGCCCATAAGAAACTCAACTCTCATATCGCCAAAAAATAAGAAACTCCAGTACTGGGAGAATAAAAGTTAAGAAACTATTTACTTTGATAAAGGAAATTATTGACAAATTTTTACTTTTCTTTCATTTGCTTCCTGTATCATATTACTCGTAAGGTACTTGAGTAATATCTAAACATCAGAAAGGCTTAAAACATTTTTTTGTAATGTTCACGATGGCAAATGTAATGAGCATGAAGATTGTTATGAGAACTTGTAAGAAACTCGTAAGAAACTTTGAGTACTTAAATCTGATAATGTTGAGAAACTTTCAGCACTGGGCCAAATTCTTAGTTTCCTATAAAAAATACGTGTAATTTAACATTTATTCATTGAAGCAAAAGTGAAGAATTCGCTTGACCAATGACCAACAGATAGAAAATNATTTACTTTGATAAAGGAAATTATTGACAAATTTTTACTTTTCTTTCATTTGCTTCCTGTATCATATTACTCGTAAGGTACTTGAGTAATATCTAAACATCAGAAAGGCTTAAAACATTTTTTTGTAATGTTCACGATGGCAAATGTAATGAGCATGAAGATTGTTATGAGAACTTGTAAGAAACTCGTAAGAAACTTTGAGTACTTAAATCTGATAATGTTGAGAAACTTTCAGCACTGGGCCAAATTCTTAGTTTCCTATAAAAAATACGTGTAATTTAACATTTATTCATTGAAGCAAAAGTGAAGAATTCGCTTGACCAATGACCAACAGATAGAAAATTTCTCAAGAGTGTATTCTCCGTTCTCTTGGATTTTTTCCAGCCACTTCCAATCTATAATTTCATAGTTGCTTTCTTGTAGGAATGAAATGACAATCGCATCTTACATCTAGTTGGTCCTTGTACAACAGTACATTGTACAAGTACCAACAGTACCAAGTACCAACAGGTATTGGTACAACAGTAGAAAAGAAGTTTATTGAGGGCAATAAACCTATAAAATGCTGACAATTTTTCAAACCCTTTCATTTTCATTGTAAAACCCGTTATAGATGACCAGTAAAGTAGCTACTTTCACCAAGCTAACGACTAATCAGTTAATCACGTGTCATCGAGATCACTTATTGGCTTTGAAAAGAGGAGAGCTCAACGGCCTGATGACGGCTTGCCTAAAATTTGAACAATTACACCTAGAAATTCTATTTAACAATTGAGAATGCTCTCAAACACTTTGAAAACGTCTGAATCAGCTCAATGGCCTGCAGCACCTACATATTCTCACAGCAGCTCTCTTTTGACTTTTAGTAATTAACCCAGCTTCAACCTCTTGAAGTAAACAACATTTGAAACAGTTTCAATGTTAATCTCTTTCTTAGAAACGCTAACTGTGAATCTGAAGACCGACACTCAAATTAAGGAGGCAACAGACTTCTGATTGCCTTATGGTCCTTTTCTAAATCAAATTCCAATCTTTGGTTACCATGGCGGAAATACGCACGTAGGATATTCCGACAGAGTGCAGATCTCGCAGTTCAAAACTGAGCTGCTGTTGGAAGGTTAACATTTGCATGGACCACACGCGTGTAAACACACGCATAAATATATCAACAATGAAATATATGCCGTTTGTTGTGTGGAGACACCCAGAGCTTAAAGGATTATTCTTATTGCTAAACAGTAACAACTGAGTTTATTAAAGATTTGGTATGTAACTGCGTTCAATGACGTGATTTAAAGTTACGCGATTACACATAAGTAACTGGGTATCTTCCTATCAATAATGTAATCATCCCTGTTAATTCCGTCATGATACCTCTTAAATGTTTTGACAACATCACCGTGTGTGGCATAGAATACAAAATGTCGTAAAAGCTCCATTTAGCCCCCCTCTAAGCCTTCTCTCTAATAGCCCCCTCCATAATTAGCAAATTTTTTCATCAAGCCCCCTCTCTACCGAGCCTATCACACTCATGCCAAATGCAAGGGTTACCAAAGATTTTCCATTCATTTATAGCTAAGCAAGTTGCCTGTTACTTTTGATGTGGCTTGGGATAAAACTGTGTCGAATTTGTGCATTTTACGGTATGATTGGCGTTAACTCTGGCGAATAAATTAGGTGGCATAGAAATGAAACGTCCTCTGTTTTACAAACGATAGATACACAATGCAATTGTGGAACAAGCAGAAAAGTTCAATTAAGCAAAACTTTTCTGTCAGTTCAAAAACTACCACAGTGTGAATCCATGGTTTCTGCTTCTGTCAAGTTTAATTTTCAAGTTTGAAGTCTGAAATTGTAGCGTTCCCGCAAAGGATCCTGGGTGATAATGGCTCGTCTAATGTTATGACAACAGTATCATGTGTGGCACAGAACGCATAATCTGCTTAGCCTTTCAGTAGAGACTGAATTATAGTGTGACATAAAGAATGAAATATCTTTAGTTTTTACAAATGAAGAAGATATTTCTAGGTGTCTCTTAAAATGTTTTGACAGCACGATCGTGTGTGGCGTTTTCAACTAAAACATACTCAGCCATTGTAAGTGAACAAATCATTTCAGGATTTCGGGAACCATTCCTCTTTTCGTTGCAGCAAAACATCCGATTCGCATCTTAATAGCATTTAGTCAAAACAGCATCAAACAATCCTTTTGTTGTTTTTAACTGTCATGTCAAACGAATATTCAAGTTCAACAAGTAAATAAAGTAAAATATAAGCACTTTGATGCGAATTGAAATATGCACGACGTTTTGAGCATAGCCCGTTAACAAGCCAATATTCAAGTTGGTTGCTAATGTCCTAAGCAGTTGAACTTTGTAATATCTTGTAAATAAGAAGTCTTTTCGAATTATATTTAAATGTTACTTTACTTCATTCTTCAAATAATCTCTCTACCTTTCCATGACAGTTGATTTTGATATTTGATCGCTCAATGTGATTCTCTTATCTCGTTTCAAGAAAAATAAATCTTGATACAAGGAATAAAATCTTGACAAGAATTATTGTCAAGAAATATATCCTTGCTCCTGGGACAAGATAATTTGCTCAAAATGAGAAAAATTATCTTGTTTTGAGTTTTTTTCTTGAATTAAGAATGGGGATTTTTGCAGTGTTGACATTTCAGGTAGAAGCATTTCAAGCATTTAGGTTTTGCCAAGACGGATAGGGTTGTCATTACTGTCTGGATAAGTGTACGATTGATGAAAAATCAAAAGCTATCGGCATGACCAACATTATGTCTGCTTTAGTTTTTCAATATATAAAAAACTTTTTTTAATTTTTATCCTTTCCAAGACTTGCATAAACACTACAGGTTAATTTTGGCCACATCAACAACTTTTCAGATTTGTCGCCTATTTGGCTCCACCACACCTAACGCAAATGAATTATCACCATTGTGAGGACATTTCTAGCAATCTTAATCCAAAGCAACATGAAAATAACAACTATGTACTCTGGCCGAATTAAACGATCTTTGTTGGTAGATCTCTTATAGAAACATTTGCAAGAAGATTACATTTTCATTCAATTAGTAACATTTTGTTGCTATCAATAAGTTCTTGACTTAATTTTAATACAATAAATCATATTGTTGAAATGAAAATTAGATTATCCAAACTTATGACTTTCAATTCACTTAAGAAGTCTGCTACCTTCTTTTGATAATTATATTATTTTCTGCAAGCAGATAAGTCATAAGATGATGAAAGTCCGTAAGGATAAAAGATTTTGATATCTGAACCACCTTGTTTGGCAAAGAAAGGAAACAAGAAAATATTCAAAAATCGCATACTGTACGAGTGAATCGGGAAAAACTTAACACGTTTGGCGGACTGTAGATTAAAAAATGTGGCACCTTTGTTCAAAAGTAGAATGTTAATCAGTCAAAGGCTAACTTAGCTGTAAATATTTTATTAGGTAAATCATTCATCATGACCTAGAAATTAGGAATTAGGAAAATGCTGGTAAGGAGTTGGTATGGGGACGAGAATTCCATGTTCGATTCTAGTCCATGAGTTCCTTGCTATTGAAACTGAAATTAATACACACGTCAGATTTAGAAAAAGAATTCAAATTTCAATGGCAAGTAAATCGTGGTCCAGATTCGAGCATGGAATTCTCATTCCCTTAACCCTATCTGGACCGGGCTTTTTTGAGCATCCTCAGGCCGAGGGGGGATGGGCTAAATTAGCCCTCCCTCAGAACTCAGAATTGACAAGGGCTAGAAAGATGAAATTTGGTAATAATATGTAACTTAATGTGAAACGACCGAATATCTATTTTATTTTACTCTAATTGTTGTATTTTCGATGACGTCATCAATTTTCTTTGTTTTAGGCCAAAAACATTACTCTTACAGATTTAACTGTAAAAACTTTCTTACGAGAAATATCATGCTTCTTATAACTTTGATTAACAGATGAAATATCTAATTTTCTGAAAAACATAATTTTTTGAAAAAATTATGAAATTTATAAACTTATATTTATTACCTAAATTCATTAGATATATGACGTCATGAATGACGTAATACAAAAGAAAAACAAAAATAGGTTATTTCCATATTGTCTTATTGATTTATGGTTGCTCTGAAAATTTCATCCATTTATCTCACTTCTGTCAAGAATTATCTTAGTTTGGAGTTATAAAGGGTTTGACCGTAAAACAAACAAGATATTAAAACTACTCTCTGAAAAAATTGTTATATTTCCAAANAGGAAATACCTTCTCTGAGGTACTTTGCAGACCACGAGGGACAAATTCTTCGTTGAAAAGTGCGGCCGCATTTTTACAAAAACGCGGCTAAAATCACGGTAAAACATGCGGCCGCATGTTACAATGTGGGGCCGCGTTTTATAACATGCGGCCGCACATTTCACCGTAATTTTTGCCGCGTTTTTCGAAAATGGCGGCATATTTTACAAACTATGAACATTATATATGCGGCCGCATCTTACAACGTGCGGCCGCATGTTACAAGATTCGGCCGCGTTTTAAAACATGCGGCCGCACATTTTACCGCCATTTTTGCCGCGTTTTTCGAAAATGGCGGCATATTTTCCAAATCAGCCACGGTATTCAACTGATAAATTAACATTTCAATTTTAGACATGGCCGCGTACTTTTTATTGCACAGCCCGCCAATCGTGTTAACTCTTTTTTTGACTCCCCTGGTACTGAGCAGCTTGAAGAAACTTGAGCTAAATGGTGCCTCACCTAAATCAGAAAGATAAACCATCCGATGTCTACAAATAGTGTACACGTATTTTTTCTTGTAAGAAGCTGCTGATAAGAAACTAAACTCTCAGATCGCCAAAATTTAAGAAACTCCAGTACTAGGAAAATATAAGCTAAGAAACTATCTATTTTGATAAAGGAAATCCTCGACATGTTTTTATTTTACTTTCATTTGTTTCCTGTATCATATTACTCGTAAGGTACTGGACATTGCAAAGGCTTAAAAAACATTGTTTTGAAATGTTCACGAGGGCACAGGTAGTGAACATGAAGATTGTTATGGAACCTCTAAGAAACTCGTAAGAAACTCTGAGTACTCAAAATCTGATAATTTTAAGAAACTTGCAGTACTGGCCCAAATTCTTAGTTTCTTATAAAAAATACGTGTATCAACTTTTGCTAAAATATACCAGGTGAGTCAATAAATACAATCCCAGTTTGAAAAAATACTACATACTCCGTGAATATCACAGCAATAACATTGAACACTGTTTTGTTTCATAGCTGATATTTTCAATTAGATTCAGTAATTTACCTGGCTTTAGTCAATCATTCTTACCCATGATATGGGAGGTTTTCTGCAGAAAGCTCATTTCGGTCAAAGACTTCCAAAAACGAGTGATACAGACAAAATATCCTTTGTCTTCCTGGAAAAGTTATTAATGCTAGAGAAAGACTTGTTCATCCTCCCAAGAGGATAGCACCTGCTAAAGCTTATACAAGTCATTGCTGTAAGGTGAAAATTTAGGGAAATTTGCTTGAGATTTTCCCACATTTTTATAGATTTCTGGAAGGTACTTTCTTGAGAAAATCCCTTGTAAAATCTGCACAGAGGGACCAATTTTAGCCTGGTAAATTCTATGATATAATTGAACATCTCCTTTGTTAAGCATTATATTTGCAAGACTGTCATGTTGATATCAGTAACCTTTCACATGGGGATTATAAACTTCACCTAGTTGCTTTCATGACTTTTCTTATTCAGTTCATCTGTTCATCAGTACTCCACAGAACAGGTCAGTCAAGGTGATTTATATATGTCTCGAGAAAACAGTCTTCAATATGGTCTCAAGTCAATTCGATATCTTGGTGCTAAACTTTGGAATACATTACCCGTGGAACTCCGAAATGCTCCATCAAAACTATCCTTAAAAACTAAACTGAAAATTTATTTATTGAACAAAGTCAACCGATGATTCGATTTTGATACTGGCAAAGTTCTATTAATCTATATAAAAAGATAATGCTCAATTATGTAAATTCATCTCAATTTATCTAGTAATACTTCAGGATGAGGGTCGTTTAGGGGTTCCAGGGAACAGGGGAACATGCGAAATATATCCAGGGAACAAGGGAACATGGCCAAAATTAAAAAGGAACAAGGGAACTTCAGATCTTATCCAGGGATCAGGGAAATTTCTATTCGTAATAATTAATTCAAGGATTTTTACATTCAATGGAATTTACTTCTGCCAAAGCGAAAGATGGTCCTTGAGATTCATTTTAAGCCAAAGTAACGGTGTCTTTTTGAAAATTTTCCTTGACAAACTATCACAGAATCGTCAAGACTTCCATTTTGGGGACAAGCAAATTGGATTGTGACAAATGCAAACAAAGGAACCGGGAATGTGTGATGTGGTTTTGGCCCACATTTTCTCCAATGTGGTGATTCACGAACAACTGTCACAAAATTATGAACGTTTCTAATTTGGCACTGGTGGCGGAGATGGGATGAAGACAGACATTCTAAAAAATCAACTTATCTTAAAAACATTTTCGCCTGGGGATGCCAATCTATAAAAGCAACTGTTNAATATGGTCTCAAGTCAATTCGATATCTTGGTGCTAAACTTTGGAATACATTACCCGTGGAACTCCGAAATGCTCCATCAAAACTATCCTTAAAAACTAAACTGAAAATTTATTTATTGAACAAAGTCAACCGATGATTCGATTTTGATACTGGCAAAGTTCTATTAATCTATATAAAAAGATAATGCTCAATTATGTAAATTCATCTCAATTTATCTAGTAATACTTCAGGATAAGGGGGGGGGGCTCTCTCCTCCATTAGTTTACCTATTGAGAGAGCTCCTCTTTTAAATAATTCCCTGCATACAATTTATTTAGCTCATTTTTGTATTTGTATATTGTATTAAATTTCTGTAATATTATCTGTTATCCATGTAGTTTAGATATTTATTCGTATAGTTAGGGGATTATAAATTGTATGTAGTGAATTAAATTATATGAAACTGAAACTGAGCTGATTGTTTTTATTGACTCACCCTGGACAATCATGAATTATTCATAAATGAAACACCGATCACTTTGCAGCAGAAAATCTGACTTAAATGAACAACTCTATTTCACTAAAATCAGCCCTACTAATATAAAGTTATGGGCTGTTTTGCTTTTGAATTATTTTTGAGCATACCTCAGAAAAAAATAAAAATTTCGAGAACATTTCGTAAATTTTCATCTTCAAAAATTGAAAACGAGCTTGCTAATCTTCCAAAGAGCAAAACCTAATGACAAATATGCGCTTCTTGCATTCAATATACATGAGTTGTTTTTTCACGTTCTTTAGAAGATAACTGAAGCAAATTTTGTCTTATCAAAGCAAGAAATTTAGACTAAATCTGATTGTAATCTTTTCTTCTCATGGCTTTTCAAACATAGCTTTCAGGTAAGCTTATCCTGAACTCTAGAAGCTAGAACGATATGGTCTATTTCATAAAAACAATTTTTCATATATGTTAGCCTTTTTTTTCTCTTGAATGATAGGCAAGTCATCGGAGATTACGGCTCGTCCAACAAATATGCATCATTTTTCAGACATCTGGTATACCCAGGAAATTACTTTGGTTTGTAATCTACTTGCCAAAGCAAGAACTTGAAAATCTGCCTGGTAGACAAGATTTTAGTGTTTTCCCAATTTTTTTGGGAACTCAATGCACTAAAGGTTAGCTGATCATAACAAAAACAACTGAAATGTTCTGCATGAAGGCTATTCCTCGTGAATTCTCGGTTGATCCAATCAGCTAAGCTTTCCACCAAGTAGAAAATTATAAGAAAGACGGGCAGGATCGAATGCTTGTGACGTCATTAAGAGTTTAAATGAACCATGACCACTTCCAATTTCGGGTGATATCAATTTTGGACTATTACTATTAGTGTAATGAGAAAAACTATTTTTGCCTTGGCGGCAATGGTTTTCTAACTTTGCAAACAGATTTCAAATCATCTACGGAACTATGCTGAATATCATTTTGCAAAGAGGTTTACTCGTTGAGGCCCCAAGCTGTATAAATGGGACAATTATTTCATGACCTTTGGTCTTTTGGTCAAATTTTTGTTATTCCAGTTACCTCAAAACATGTGATTTTAAAATGATTTAAAAGAAAGATGCATTGATCTAAAGCTCTTAACTGAAAGGAAGTATCTCGCAGTTTGTTAACCTCAAAAACCGTTACACTCATAAATTCTGTGACATTTTGCGAGGGAGAGAATCTTTTCCAGATGGTAGGATTATCAGCACAAGCTTTCACAAATCTGTGAAATCCTTCATTCTTGGTATACCAGGGTTTTGAATGATTGGAATATCTTCCTTCATTTTCATGATTCAGATATATATTGGCGCATTCTCCTTTGGTTGCGGCTTTAATTTGGGATTCAGAGTTCTCCAAGAAATGACTGAAGTTGAAGGTGATGGTAAAGTTGCGGTTTTTAGCGCCTAGCGCAGTGATCGCAGAAGTATAATAGGCCTAATCGAGTCCGCGACTCTTTGTAATGACGCTGTAATGATGGGGCTCTACCCCTACCTGAGATCGAACCCGATCCACCTGACTGTTCTGGCTGCAATGTCAGAGGATTACACCACTTCGCCACAACACCACGACTCCTGTTTTTTGAATGGTGTAAATCCCATCTAATCTACCTTCAAAGAAGTTCATATCCCAACTTCGGACTTTCTTACCCTTCAAACAGATCCTGAATGAGTAAGAAAATTTGCAACTTATGAAGGGATCATGTGCATTTCTATTTAAGGACTAAATTAATTTGAAACAGGCAGTAAGAACCCGCAAAACATACACCATTTCAAAAAAACCTCATGCAGGTTTTGTTGAGAATTGGTACACTCATATAAAAAATTTCTGCAAGTTTTGATAGAAAACTAGGCAGGCTGTTCTGAAAAAAGTGGTTTATATTTTTTTGGGCTCTTACTGTATTGCAATGC
This sequence comes from Aurelia aurita complex sp. Pacific, assembly GCA_004194395.1. Taxonomy (NCBI): domain Eukaryota; kingdom Metazoa; phylum Cnidaria; class Scyphozoa; order Semaeostomeae; family Ulmaridae; genus Aurelia; species Aurelia aurita complex sp. Pacific. The sequence continues at coordinate 23,170 of REGL01001967.1, forward strand.
ATTAAAAGGGCTTTGAAATGGTGGAAATTTGCGCTTTCAAGAAGCTAGATAATTTTGAAGCATACAATGAAAGAAATTACAAGGAAACGGTACTGGTGTGCCACTACCAAGTCTGTTGGCATTTTTCTTGGTCCTTGGTGAAGATCTTATGTCATATAGGACTCACATTTTTCCCATATGAAATTGCAAATTATTGATTTCAATCTAAGATTTCATCATATTTCATAAAATACTACAACCCCAAGAAAAATCGTTTTACCGCATGTTTGTAATCTATCTCCTACCGGGTGAGTCAGAAAAATGTATTCATTCTTTGATAAATTGCAACACAAAAACTGTAAGATCAAATTAAAAATTTACAACTCTATTGCCAACTGAAGGATTAACTTAATTTTGATAAATTATCCATGATTTATAATGCATTATCTTAATCTCAAATAAAGAATTCCCAAGCATGTGCTTCCGTTGGCTTTTTCTGAAGCTATAGGTGGTTGGCTCAATTTGTTTCATGCCTCAACAGTGACAACAATTAAAGTAATATGCTTGTCGTAGCTCAGGCACTTCTATGTTCTGATATGGAAACTGTTGAAATGTAGCTATGCTTTCCTATCATTGTGAACAGACTAGCTAATCTTCATTTGTTTTTGGGTATATCATGAACACGGGGGGGGGGTGTACTTCATTGTTGAATGATATTGGGCATGCCACTCATATGGATGGGCATTTTCATTTGAAATCTCCTACATATGGGTCTCTTTTAACCAGATTTAAGGTAGATGGATAGCATTTTGAGAATGTTCTTATCAATGAGTCCCATAATGACAATCCGCACCAAACAATTGACATTTCCTTTGTTTCAAATCGACAAATTCAAACATATGGGTCAGAAATTTCCAGATATTCATGCAAATGGGTTCGCAAATCTTGAACATTCTATCATGCAAATGCGTCCTTTTCTCTCAAAGTCCAGATTCAGGTCGAACCACGTTCACAATGAAGTACCACCCCCCCCCCCCTCTCGGNTCCGCACCAAACAATTGACATTTCCTTTGTTTCAAATCGACAAATTCAAACATATGGGTCAGAAATTTCCAGATATTCATGCAAATGGGTTCGCAAATCTTGAACATTCTATCATGCAAATGCGTCCTTTTCTCTCAAAGTCCAGATTCAGGTCGAACCACGTTCACAATGAAGTACCCCCCCCCCCCCTGGGATGAAGAAATAAGACTGTCAGCTAATTCCTAATTTGAGAAGGAACTTATACTGCTTAAATCATGGGAAAATTTTTTAAAATTAAGTTGAAGCAGCAGTAAGATGAAGAATTTAAGATTGTACACATTGGTTGCATGCTTTTTCCTGTAAGTGCTTGCAAACTGTGGATGCATTTTTCCGACTCACACGGTAGAAGAAAAAACAACGTTCGTCTACCAATTTCATTTTGACAATTGGACCTGGAGATAACTACATTTTCAAAGATCGCCAAATAATTAAATTTTGGTGATTCTCCTGAAGATGAAGATATTCTTTACTCAGCCACATCTTGAACATGATTTGACTTATGAATAAGATGATGCTCAGCCTCATTTTAAAGTTGCATTTAATGTTTTTGGAGCAATTATCAAACCATAAGTTTCTATGAAACATTGTCACACTTTAAAGCCATTATCAAACTTTTAACGGTAGCAAATAACCCTTAAGATCTACACCAAGCTACGTCCTTTTACGATTTGAAGCTATCATCAACAATTTTTCCATTTTTCCTGATTTTAGATGTAAAAATGCTTCATTCAATCACATTTTGTCAGGTATTTTTGAATTTTCCACGATGATGACGTTGTGTTCAGCTTTGCAACTTGTGAAATGCTTCAGAATTCTGACTGTCTTTGGAAATTTTTTGCAAGCTTTCTACATCTTGATTTAACATTTTAATTTAACATGATGTAGAGAGATCGGACGACAAAATACACTACTAAGATATATTTCAAGGCATTGAGGCTTTTTGGACTTGTGTCCTCATCAGAGTGTGATTTCGAATGTACCTGGAACTTTTTAATCAAATGCAATTTGGAGAATGTTAGACAGTGCCTAATCTATCGTGCTATTCAAGCTCACTTCAAGACGATCTCAAAGAAGATGGTTGGTCATCAGCGCCTGTTAGCCCTGTCCACAAGTTGCCCTGCAACTTTCGGGCAACTTGATGTCTTTTGAGCAACTTTTAGGAATTTTGGCAACTTTTGCAACATTGAGAAACTTGTCCTTATTTCAGCAATATTAGAACAATTTATATGATATTTTGTTTATTCTCTGCAACAGTAATGAAAATTAGACATGGAAAGGATCTGTTTTCTGGTCAGGCTGGGATTGAACGTTTTGGTTTGTGAAGAACTGGTCTTTGAAATTAACGATTTGTGACTATGATCAGTGCGATGACGATGATGATGGTGATGACAACGATGATTATCATTAATCATCATTTAATATTGTTGTTGTGGTTGTTGTTGTTTAAAAGCAACAAATGGTTCCTGCTGAAATACTGAATATGTGTTTCATGGTTCCACCAGTGTTATCGTCACCAGGCTAAAACTTCCAGGAAGCTGCAGTTGCCTCTTAAGAGAAAATGTTGAAATGAATAAAAAGACACTTCTCGAAGCATCCTTGGCACTAATCGCATGCACATTTGTCAATTATTCATTCATCTATAGTACTTGGCTTGGCCTTAAAAAAATGACAATAAATGGGGCAACTTTTGAGCAACTTTTTGAAAAAGTGGCAACTTTTGAGCAACTTTTCAGGACATCATGAGCAACTTTTCGAGATATTTCGAGCAACTTGTGGACAGGGCTAGTTCCTGTTGCTTCTTGGATGTCACATGACAATGTATATTGTGCTGTATCATTGCTTGACTAAACAAACGTGGATAGATAATTGTAGGAAAGGCTTCTGAAGAATTGGTCTGCATAGAATATTGAAGGTTGATCAATCATATTTTAGTGTGCATGATGATTGAAAATTCATTATGAATTGATCATCATTGCGTATGTATTGATCATCATATAGCCACGCTCCAAAAGAAAATTGATAAATCCTCAATACACTGGTAGACTTATCAGAAACACCCCCTAAAACCTAAAGCTCACTAGCAAAGTCTTTCACTCAATACCACATGAGTCAGGAAGATGTATCCACTGTTTAAATTTTTTATGGGGAAAGCAACGCAACCAATTTGTAAAATAATAAATCCACCATCTTACTGTAGCTTCAATTTAATTTTCAAGATTTTATCATAATTTTAGCTGCCTTCCTCCCTTCTAAAGTTGGGAATTTACCAAAAGCTATATTTCTTCATGTCTACTAACCAGCAAGAATGGCCTGTTCACTATCGTGCACGTTTTGACTGTTTGAGATCTACATTTTGACTGATGAACCATTTCTCAAAATTAAATTAATCCCTCAGTTACGCAAGGAAGAAGTAATTTTTCAAATTAGTCTTACATTTTTTGTCACATTGGTCAAATGATTTTTCAAAGAGTGGATATATTTTCTGACTCATTTGGTATAAAAAATAGAACAATGTACAATTAAAATTTCATTTGAGATCTAAGATCAATCAATTCAATCAGTGTGTTCAGTCAACACAATCAAATCAGTCAACAAAATCTGCAATTGTGGTATCATGTGAGATCTAAGATCAATCAATTCGATCAATTTCCAATCAACACAATCAAATCAGTCAACAAAATCTACAATTAGAATGTCATGTGACATCAATCAACTCAATCTGTGTTCAATCAACACAATCAAATCAGTCAACAAAATCTACAATTACAATTTCATGTGAGATCAAGATCATTCCATTCAATCAGTTTTCAATAAACACAATCATATCAGCCAATAAAATCTGCAATTTTAGTATCATGTGAGATCTAAGATCAATCAATTTGATCAATTTCCCATCAACATCCCTCATCAATCAATTCAATCAGTGTTCGATCAACACAATCAAATCAATCAACACATTCTTCAATTACAATGTCATGTGACATCAGAGATCAATCACATCAATCAGGGTTCAATCAACACAATCAAATCAGTCAACAAAATCTGCCATTAGAATATCATGTGACATCAGAGATCAATCACATCAATCAGTGCTCAAGCAACACAATCAAAGTCAGCCAATAAAATCTGCAATTTTAGTATCATGTGAGATCTAAGATCAATCAATTCGATCAATTTCCAATCAACACAATCAAATCAATCAACAAAGTCTGCAATTAGAATTTCATGTGACATCAATCAACTCAATCTGTGTTCAATCAACACAATCAAATCAGCCAACAAAATCTACAATTACAATTTCATGTGAGATCAAGATCATTCCATTTAATCAGTTTTTAATCAACACAATCATACCAGTCAACACAATCTTCAGTTACAATGTCATGTGACATCAGAGATCAATCACATCAATCAGGGTTCAATCAACACAATCAAATCAGTCAATAAAATCTGCAATTAGAATATCATGTGAGATCTAAGATCAATCAATTCGATCAATTTCCAATCAACACAATCAAATCAGTCAACAAAATCTACAATTAGAATGTCATGTGACATCAATCAACTCAATCTGTGTTCAATCAACACAATCAAATCAGTCAACAAAATCTACAATTACAATTTCATGTGAGATCAAGATCGTTCCATTCAATCAGGGTTCAATCAACACAATCAAATCAGTCAATAAAATCTGCAATTAGAATATCATGTGAGATCTAAGATCAATCAATTCGATCATTTTCCAATCAACACAATCAAATCAATCAAAAAAGTCTGCAATTAGAATGTCATGTGACATCAATCAACTCAATCTGTGTTAAATCAACACAATCAAATCAGTCAACAAAATCTACAATTACAATTTCATGTGAGATCAAGATCGTTCCATTCAATCAGTTTTCAATCAACACAATCATATCAGTCAACAAAATCTGCCATCAGGATATCATGTGACATCAGAGATCAATCACATCAATCAGTGTTTAATCAACACAGTCAAATCAGCCAATAAAATCTGCAATTAGAATATCATGTGCGATTTAAGATCAATCAATTTGATCAGTTTCCAATCAACACAATCAATTCAATCAACAAAGTCTGCAATTAGAATTTCATGTGACATCAATCAACTCAATCTGTGTTCAATCAACAGAATCAAATCAGTCAACAGAATCTGCAATTAGAAGATCATGTGTGATTTAAGATCAATCAATTTGATCTATTTCCAATCAACATAATTGAATAAATCAACCAAGTCTGCAAGAAGAATGTCATGTGACATCAATCAATTCAATCGGTGTTCAATCAACACTATCTACAATTATATTGGCTTATGACATCAGAGATCAAAGAATTCAATCAATCTTTAATCAACACAATCAAATCAATCAGCACCATCTACCAATATAATTTCATGTGACATCAGAGCTCAAAGAATTCAATCAATGTTTAATCAACACAATCAAATCAATCAGCACCATCTGCCAATATAATTTCATGTGACATCAGCGATCAAACAATTCAATCAATTTTCAATCAACACAATCAAATCAATCAGCACCATCTACCAATACAATTTCATGTGACATCAGCGATCAAACAATTCAATCAATTTTCAATCAACACAATCAAATCAATCAGCACCATCTACCAATATAAGTTCATGTGATATCAGAGATCAAACAATTCAATCAATTTTCAATCAACACAATCAAATTGGTCTACATAATCTACCAATAGAATGTCAAGTAACATCTGCNATCAATTTTCAATCAACACAATCAAATCAATCAGCACCATCTGCCAATATAATTTCATGTGACATCAGCGATCAAACAATTCAATCAATTTTCAATCAACACAATCAAATCAATCAGCACCATCTACCAATATAAGTTCATGTGATATCAGAGATCAAACAATTCAATCAATTTTCAATCAACACAATCAAATCAATCAGCACCATCTACCAATATAAGTTCATGTGATATCAGAGATCAAACAATTCAATCAATTTTCAATCAACACAATCAAATTGGTCTACATAATCTACCAATAGAATGTCAAGTAACATCTGCAACAAACAAAAGAAGCAGAAGGTTAATCATCCTCTTTGAGGTCATATTTCCATGTTCTTTGAAGTTAACTTGAAATGAGCAAGCAAGCTCTAATGGCTAAATACTATCTAAACTTTCTTACTGAATTGATTTAAGAAAGAGAGGTAACAAACATTTCAAAATACAGATTATTTGCAGTTGGGAAAAACAATAATTGGAAGCGAGAGTTGTCTAAACAATTAATTTCTGTGAAATAATTTATGAATTGAAATTTTGTATAATCACTGTTAGAATATTGTTACTTATCTGCTTGAATCCCATTAGCTGGGTGGAGCATCATTCTCCATTTTCACATGTGTAGGCGGCGTGTCCTGTAACTATGATGTCATCGCGTTCAATCTCATTGTAACAAGCAATTACATCTCGGAGATCAATTAATATTGGTTACGATAAAATAGTCGAGAGAGCCACAAACTATGTCACAATTCCGTTATAAGGCAATACTAAATTGGTGCTAATGTGACGAAGACCGACCATCCCACAATAAGGTTGTAGTTAAGTTGACAAGATGGTTCCAAAGCCACAATCGATAAAACGCCTTGGGTGCTTTTCATTAAACCAGAAGTCCGGAAAGGAGAGATCACCAGAAGCAATAAAAGTAGCCAGTTTCTGGTTGATTTATGGCGTTTTAATGCGATAATACGGGAATCCAGTAAAAGGAAACCACTGGGTTGCTACTGATATGAGAAAGCATGGGGCACACTCTAGCAAGACGTCCTTTCTAATCAACGGGAAAGGAATGGGACCCTTAAAAACAGTTTACCAGCTCGAAAGCAATATTGCTTACAAGGATAACGAACTTGAATCCATCAAAGTTAAGGTGATGGCAGATGAAATTAAATAAGATCATGTTGATGAGTCCTAAATTAACTTTTGCCGTTTGATGTTCTTACCAAATTAGAAGTATCGTTGTAAACATTTGGAGCAATCACAGGAAAACTTTGATGNAATGCGATAATACGGGAATCCAGTAAAAGGAAACCACTGGGTTGCTACTGATATGAGAAAGCATGGGGCACACTCTAGCAAGACGTCCTTTCTAATCAACGGGAAAGGAATGGGACCCTTAAAACAGTTTACCAGCTCGAAAGCAATATTGCTTACAAGGATAACGAACTTGAATCCATCAAAGTTAAGGTGATGGCAGATGAAATTAAATAAGATCATGTTGATGAGTCCTAAATTAACTTTTGCCGTTTGATGTTCTTACCAAATTAGAAGTATCGTTGTAAACATTTGGAGCAATCACAGGAAAACTTTGATGACCAAATTCAATCATCTCTCTTTGGGAAGTTTATAGTTAAGTTGCTTTCTTGCCCTTTCTTTGCATTTTGACCATTTATTTTTCTCTCGAAGGAATTTATGAATTTGAAGCAATTAAATACAAATAAGCACACTGTTCTCTTCTGTATACACGGTATATGGTATGAATCCGCATGTCGGTGACTTTTGATTCTATCATATTCCTGCTACACGTATTTCTTTATAAGAGACTAAGAATGTTGACCAGTAGCTGCTGAAAGTTTCCTAGAATTATCAGAATTTTAGTGCTCAGAGTTCCTTACGGGTTTCTTGAAGGCTCCATAACGATCTTCATTTTTGCTACCTAAGAACTCTTGAACATTTCAAAACAAGGTTTTTGAAACCTTTCCAATGTTTACACATTAATTACTCAAATACCTTCTGAGTAATATGATGCAGGAAACAAGTCAAAATACAGTAAAAAATATGTTAAGGCTTTCCTTTACCAAAATAAATAGTTCCGTAAACCCTGGCAAAATGACTGGACATTTGCACTGAAGATGCACTGAACAAATGTTCAGCGTACAATGTTGCACCGTTTTGCCACCTTCTGAATTCTTATTCGGTGGTGTTCAGCGATGTTGAGTGTCGTTAAGTCGAATTTGAAAGCAGTCAAAAATGTTCCATGGACAAAATTAAGTTTCTTTTGCTCGAAGGTGTTGAGGAAAAATGTTCAGTCGTTTTGCCACTCCAATGGACATTGTCCAGTTTGCGCATGCTCATTGCAATGAATTAGTGGCTGATGATTTCATTCACATCTTTTCATTTAAGGCTACGCTGTCCTCAGTTGTCAACTCCTTCGTGTTATCTCATTTATTCATAGTATCTTTGCCCATTTCTTTGTGTTTCAATGGGTTTCTATGGCTTTTCTTGCCGTTTTCATCTTGCAATAATAGTTAAAATCATACCAATCTTTCCTCATGTGAAAAAACTTTCTTATTTTCAATGTCATAATTTTGATGGCAGAATGAACGACGAGAATAAAACTACAAACAAAATCAAATAATATTTCTAGTTCCTTAATGCTCTATTGGGAGTTTGCCCAAGACTTCCCAAACTGAATTCTCGATCCAAAAAAGTTCATGCACTTCTGTTGCACAGCAAATAGTCATTGGACAATGTTCAGTCGTTTTGCCAAATTTTCTTGTGGATTTTCATTGCAATAGTCCTTAGTCCAGTCGTTTATTCCGAGGGGCGTATCACTCTGAAAAAATCTCGTACACCTTTGGCAAAAATTATTTTGTTTTCAAGAAAAATCCGTAAAAAGTCCCTAGAAATCCTATTGTTTAAAAAAATCTCGTACGCCTTGTCGGAAGAGTGATACACCCCCCGGTTTATTCCTTCAGTTTGACAAACCCTTAACCCTTTAACCCTTCAATTTGATTTGACACAACCAAAAAAGTTCCACAAAGTATCTGAAATTTAGAACTGGAGTTCTCTGTCTGCAAAGCACTCAGCTGTTTTTCCTTTGGTTACCTGGAGTGTCAAGTCAGTTTTGCTTGTGGAGCTTTAACCTTGTGGAGTATTTGAAGTTTTGAACATTCAGTTTTCAACGCGTGCTTGACGAGCATGAAGTAGCCTGCGCGCAGACCCAATATTCTGAAGAAGAAAGGGTCTGCGCAACAACGAGCAAAAGCTTGCTACCGAGCGATTCTGGAGTTTCAGGGAAAATAATTTATGCAATCATGAGTTGATTAATTCATGGAGTGTCGTTTTGTTGCTGTCACAATATGCTGTCACACATTTGTCTTCAGTCGTGTATTGCGTTGTTTGTTCTCGTCACTTGTATGTTTTGGATTGTATTGTGGCTTTGTTTTGAACATTTAATTGTTTATTCGTAAAAGGACTGGAAAAGATGTGATTGTTAACGATGTGTTGTTTAGCCAGCGTGTTGAAAAACATGTCGTTCGCTATTATCATTGTCATGGGAGAAAAATAAGTTTTCTCTTATGACTATGCTGTAATTTATCCGTAGTCCGAGTAAAATGAATGGCCTAAAGGGATTTGCACTGTGTAGCAAGCTTTTGGTCGTTGTTGCCCAGACCCTTTCTTCTTCGGAATATTGAGTCTGCGCGCAGGCTAGCATGAAGCAACTGTTTATTGTATTTCAATAAAGGAGATCGTTGGGATATTTTTACTAAATTTCTATTTGTTTCTTGTATCATATTACTCAGTACCCTGGATCAGAGTATTTTTAGTATTTGTTAAAAATTAAAGTATTTGAAAAAAATTGAAAAAATTAAAGTATTCGAAAAAAAAATTCATTTTTTTTTTATTTTTTTTTTTTCTCTTTTTTTTATTTTTTTCTCCATATACTAAAAATACTCTGATCCAGGGTAATTACTCAGAAGGAACCTGAGAAATGTCTGGGAAAGCTTCAAAAACTTGCTTTTTATTTAATGTTCGTGAGCGCATTCAAGATGCTTGCAAGCATGATGATTTTTTGGAACTCGTAACAAACTTTGTCAAACTCGTAAGAATACGTGAGTGCTCAAAAACTGATAACGTTCAGAAATTTTAAGGACTTGTTCAAATTCGTAGTTTCCTGCAAAAAACGTGCATGTTATCGTGGTCAACTTTTTATAGAAAGAATAAAACTGGAACGCATGATGAAGAGTTAAGTTTTATAACCAGTTAGACGAAGCTGCATGCAAGTTGAACGCTACGATAGAAATGTAATGTTTTAGCACAGACTCTCTCATTTGTCAATGAGAGTGAATAAAGAAGATGCTACTGTCACTTTCATTGTAAAAAGACTTCCATACTTTCAAAATCAATTCAAAATGTCGTTATAAAAGCATATGATATCAGTAACAGGCACAGTAGATCAAACTATCATTGTTATATATTTCTTCAAATTTCATTCATTTATGGCTATTTTTGATGCTTTTGAAGATAAAATATGTTTTATTAATATCAACTCAGGAAATACGTTCAGATGGACGCTGCCATTGTGACCAGAGCACTATGACCTAGCGTAAAAGGTCACCAAATCATGTGCAATTTGTTTTATTTTTAAATCCTTAATATTCACTTAGCTCTTCTGATAGTTTTTCTTCGCTCTTTAGCTTAAATCGTTAAAGGCAAGCCATTTTTAGTTGTCTAAATTGGTTCGTGTCATCGTGTCACTTCCTTGTTAAACCTCGCCTCTCTTGTTCCTGACCTAGCATCAAACGACACACTGTGTCATTGTTTCAAAGAAATACAAGAGGTACCAACCCAAATCTTTAAACAGTGAACTACTCAAGGACTAAAGGATAGATTATCATGGAGAAAGAGACAAAGTCCCTTTTGATAGGTTACTGAAGAATGATTAACCCTTATAATAAGAATTTGAAAAGTATATAAGAGACACGCATTGAAATGACACAATATCTTGTTTGTAATTTAATTTGCAATTATGGCTTGTCGGGACAAGAAATCTCCTACAGTTTCATGCACGAAACTTCCTAAATCCGTCAAAGTTGCCTACGACTGTTTAACTGATCCGCCACAATTGGATATCATCCCTCAACAATTAAGAAATTGGCTTTCGGTTCTATTGCGTTTATAACAATTTCAAGATCGCTTAAGAAGGTATTGTTAAAATTGACCGTTACTTATGCTATCTGCAGTCCACACGATGCCGCTAGCCACAGTCACCTGCCTCATTACGTCAAGCAAGCAAATGCCACACAATACAGGCTAGCCACTATAGAAACCATACTAAGAAGACATGCAATCCATGCTAATTCATTTCCACCAATGCCCATGGGAAATTATGAGAAGATACATTAATATTCCTGCATAATGTATGCGTGTCAATCAAATCAAGACGTTTTCACAGGGTGTCAATAGAACGCTCGAAAAGCTCTTGAAGTGAATATCTATCAGAAAAACTTCGAGAATAGTTTATTCCATCAAACATAATGGAAGGAAAAACATCAATTTTCTTTGATTCCATAAACGTTGCGATGATCCTCTTTTTGATGGGTTCTAAAACTTTCTTTGCATTCAGACGAACTATACCATACTTCGTAGCGAAAAATCACATTGATACTCCTGAGTTCAGATGCTTCCTTAATCGATACTTTCAGTTCATTCATTTCCCTTTTCATTTTCACCATAGATAATATGTTTTCGCGCATTTAGGCACGGTAGCCACGCCAGGTCATCAAGACTGCCACCAATGCTTTCAAATAATTTGAAACCAAAAAGGTGCTAGAATACCAGATAGTCTGTTAATGGCGCTCAGAACTCAAATTCCTCTCAAAACTGAGACTCTGCTTTTCAACAAATTCTTTTGATTGATGCCTGATGCCAAAAATGTGTAATTCATTTGGACTTATGACGATGAGTCTCTCGTTTCCCTGTGCTCTTTGACTTGTTGATGGTGCTTCGGTCAACAGAGAGCCTCAGTGCAGCGACAACAACAACAATAATTCAACTCAATTAGATGAGCGTAACAAGAGGGTCCTTATGTAATGAGGCTATGGTTCATTTGCATGGCTGTTGTAGAGGAATTGTACGTTCCATTATCCCGTCCTTGATGCAGTTGATGCAGGCTTCGAATTTGTGACCATTTTTTAGCCAATTGGACAAATGTTTGCTGATTTATGACATGTTAAAGTTGAGAACGTGATTGCTTCAAAAACAGCACTTTCTTTGTTGTCTACAAATGCAAAAATCAGATAGATACTGCATGGAAGGGTTCTATTGCTGTGTTGGAGCTTTTTCTACAGTTTAAAAGTGGGTTTATTGTAACGGGTGTCCCAAAAAATGTGTGCCCTGTTTGCCTGACGATTACGACAAAACGGCAAAAGATTCTTGCCAAACTTTTGCATGATGTTGCTCTCCAGATATTCCATTAAAGTTTGCAACCATTCCTGTAAAAATCCGTTGGAAAATGATGGAGCTATGACCTTCAGAAGACCAAATTTGCCTGATGACTGATACCAGCGGTCGGCCATTTTGTCTTGCTATTTTGCAGTGATAAGTATCTTCACGTGAGGTAAAAAATATTTTTTGTAAGGTAAGAAATAATGGAACTCTCTGAGGATTATTGGCATTTTCACGAGAGCTATGACTTTCAAAGAAAAGATATGAAATAGATCATCCCGTTATCCTCTTTAATAACATACCCGTGAAAAAAGTGAATGAACATAAACATCTAGGTATTGTCCTGGACTCGAAGCTGTCTTTCTCAGCTCATATTAAATCTGCTATCTCTAAAACGAGAAAGGGCATTGGTCTACTAAAATATCTCTCCAAATATCTGCCCAGACATACCCTGAACGAATTATATAAGCTCTATGTACGACCCCACCTGGACTATGGAGACGTTATCTATCATATTCCATCTAAAGTATCTGAATTCAGTCACAACATCATTTTACCAAATCTAATGGAAAAACTAGAATCTGTTCAGTATTCTGCTGCTCTAGCTGTAACAGGTACATGGAGGGGATCATCACGTGAAAAGCTTTACACAGAGCTTGGCTGGGAGTCACTAAGTTCCCGAAGGTGGAGCAGACGCCTGACTTTGTTCTATAAGATTATGAATAATCTCACCCCATTGTATACAAAGGAACCAATCCCGCCACGCCATGTGTCGAATTACTCCCTTCGCAATCATGATGCTATCGGGCGAATAAAGGCAAGAACAGAAAAATTTCAATCTAGCTTCTATCCAAACTGCATCTCCGAATGGAATAAACTTGATCCTGAAGTCAGGCTTGCACCGTCCGTTCCTGTTTTTAAGAAAAAGCTTCTATCAATAGTTCGCCCCCCT
>REGL01001967.1:37673-51075 GCA_004194395.1 Aurelia aurita complex sp. Pacific
TGTTTGATCCAGAAAGTAGTTTAAAAATGTTAGCCTGTTGAAATTGATGAAAGCAGTCAACATTTGTAAATCTGATCCCAAATCGAATAAAATTGTTCATATAGATAAGCTGTAGATTTGAGTTAGATTTGTGCATTAATAGCATTACAAGGATCAATTTGACATGCTGCAAGCCATGATATTGTTTGAAGTCATAAAATGGGGTGCTCCAAAGTTGATAGTTAGCATCGGACATGTTTGAATGGTTGCCATGGTAACTAATTATCATATAAAAATTCTGGCCAAAAATTTGAAATCAGCATCTAAGGATTGACCAACCCTGTGAAATTCAGCTGTTTCCTCATCAGAACAAAAAAGTTACATTTTCGAGGAGTGACCTACCTTAACTGAACATCTGAAGAGCACCATAACGCAAAAGTTTGGCGAGAATCTCTTGCCGTTCTGTCGCAATCTTCAGACAAACGGGGCACACTTTTTTTGGGACACCCTGTATTGTTTAACAAACATTTGCTGATTGGCTAAATCAACGTCTCAAACAATAAGTGGAACCCTATCCTATGCAACTGCATCAAGAACAAAGCAATAGAACGTAGAGCTCCTCCACAGCAGTCACACAAATAGGGCACCATGGGACACCCTGTAGTTTTTGTGAGTATATTTAGTCATCAAAGATTTCCCAAAAATATGAAACTTTCATTTACGTTTCGCTTTCGTTTCATCAGAACTCAGAGTTCCGATGAAGCCAAGGCGAAACGTAAATTAAAGTTCAAATTTTGAGAAATCCTTATCAATTTTATATAGTTATCGGGAAGGCTCATGATTTATTGTTTAGTCATCAAGGACATATCTTGCGCAAGAGGGCACAAAAAATAACTTTCTTTCTACTCAGATATAAAGTTTACTACCAAACCAAAGCAACAGATATTGGCCATTATTGTTTTTTATCTGCTTCTTACAAATTTTGAATCTTAAATAATTTATTTTTACTATCAGTTGCATCTTATCATTGAGACATATTCTTTCCTTGTTTATCTAATGTTGACCAATTTTGATGAATGAAAATTTTGTTAAATTGCTCCATTCACTTTAGCCAACACCAATTGGAAAGATTTTCAAAATTTCTAGATTAAGATCATGCATTGTAAATTACGAATATGTTCCAAAATTAAGTCAAACCCTCCATCAGACAACGGAGTTGTAATGTTTCAAATCAATTTGATAGTTCTGCAACAAAATGTTTTGTCAGGCAGTGGATTCATTTCTCTGCATCACCACGTATACACATAAGCAGCTCAGCCCATGGGTAGTTAGACACTGCTGGTGTGCTTCTATGGTGAAGAGTTGGATAATATGTATCTGCGGGGAAATTTTTTATAGTACTGCGGGGGAGATATCTGCGGGGGAAATTTTTATAGTACTGCGGAGTTTAATATTTTTGTTCTTTCGATATCTCCTCCGCAGTACTGCAAAAAAATTTCCCCCGCAGATACATAATATCCAGCGCTCCTCCATAGAAGCACACCAGCAGTGTCTAACTACCCATGCTCAGCCTTGACATTCGATGTTGGCAGAGATAGATGTATGAAACGGGGTCTCACCACATTTTGGAATTATAGCGAACAAGTACAGTTTTTAGTTTCGGGAAGCTCTCTCTTCGAATCGTATGCTAAATAAAACGGTAGCCTATAAGATCTGACTTAAGAATACAGTACATTCTAGTTTTCATGGCTCGACATTTGTCCAAGAAAATAACCAATAAAAATCGTTTATTATCTGATGCAACACAACAATGCAGACAGAGAGCATGTAGAGATCACTTTTTGCCTTCCGCCAAGTAAAATTACTGCATGAAAAATCACCGGCCGTGATATTTTTGAGCCTGGTGGAGATCCGGCTTTGAAGGGAATCGACGCGCTTGAATTAATCTTGTTCCACAACTATCTTTATCGGTCCAATGAGCTGGCGTTCTGAAAGCGAGCTCCAATCAGATGGGGATATCATCTTTTCTATTTTAAATTACTATTTAGTTAAACATCAATTTTAAAGTTCAAGGGTTACTCCAAGGATTTTCAATTTGACTTTAGCATTTTCTTTGAACTTTATCGTTGTAAATAACTTTTAAACTATATCTGTTGTGAACCATTTATTTTAAGTACACTAGGTTAACAGGTCCTTGGTTGAGAGCAGCAAACTCATTTTGCTGAACAAGTTTTCTTGTATAAATATGGTTCTATTATTATTATTTTCATTATCATTAATTCACGTGTCTTACCTGAGTCCATTCCTTTAAGTTTATGTACGTTTCTGATGCTTTTTTTTGAGGAAAGTTCAGAGAAATGAATAAACTATAGGAGTATTATAAAAAATGAAATGCTTCAAACCATCTTGCGATATGATTATGGAAACCCACTGCTATCTTCTGTGGAATATCATTGCACTTTTGCACAAAGCTGCGGCTCTGAAACATATTCTCTTCATGCTTACATAAAAGTAATTTGATTTTAAAGGTCAGTCCTGTAGCATTTTCTAAAGCTTTGCTTTTGACATTTTTATAGATGTTTAATTTGCAACAAAAGCAGATAACCATATCCTCTCCAAGAAATATTTTTTTTAAAGTTTAATTAAAGTAAATTGAATTTGACAAAGTAGAAACTCTGTAAAATGACGTCATCAAGCAATCTGATATAAGGAATTGTTTGGAATCCTACATTAGCTTTTTGAAATGATAAATCAAGATTTTAACGCCCAATGCACTGGCGTCGCCACGGGTTGGACTGGAGCGGACTTCCCAGAGCTTAATTTTCTAATTTCTCAAAATCCGTTTAAAGACCTTTGTAGGGGAGGGTGGGAGCGGTAGATTTTTATTAACTTGGAATTCTTATGATAACTTGTTTTCCTCTTGAAGTCTGAATTTCGTTATTGAAAATTTCAAGAAACGCCTTCAATTTCAAATCATATTTTTTCCTTTCTCGTAAATTGATACATGATGTAGTTTTCTGTATTCGTTGTGCAAAAATGCCCTCTGTTAAGAATAATGCTGCTTGCGATGATTGCTTTTCCAAAAATATCGAAACAGATCAAATAACCAAAAGGGCATCTCCCACGTTTTCCAAGAGTCTGAAGGGCATGGTCAGAAAAGATTTATCTGAGCACTCAACCCCAGACCCAGTCATATTTATCCACCACAGATTTTTGGATTGACGACGCCCAATGAAGAAAATATCAAGTCTTGCCTAATTTTGGAATCTGTTGCAGGAAGTTAGGGGGCTCAAAGTTACAACTATATTCGCGCATACAGTAGTCCTAATCGGGTCCTAATCTCATATGTGTTTTGGAAGTTGTGAAATTGCAAATTTGCATAAAAGCACAAAATTTTATTAAGGAAAAGTCGTCAATTATTTTTGCAAACAACAGGATTTCCACTACCGAATGCAAATCCACCTCTACGCTAAGTTTTCACAAAATGTTGACTGGAAAATGATGGCAGTTATTTCATTCTAAATGAGAAAGCTGGAAATCAAAAAATTTTCTTTAAATCTGGTTATTCGGGTGGTAATAATAACTCCAAGTGACAATACAGCATTTCAAAAAATTGCCAAGCCTTTCCAACTAATTGTTGATACAAAAAATTTGTCAACACCTTTTAAATTCATGAAGCTCATTATGATTTTCTTCGTGAAGTTTTTGGGGTTTTTTCGGGTCAACCGGTAGATGTGCAAATATTTGATGTACGTTATGTTCCATGACTGGAAAAATTACTTCTTCAGTGATTGATAAAATGGATTAGAAAATAGAGGTGAAAACAAAGAGATCTTGAAACAGCTAGCGTGGTGTCGCCCATTATGCCTATGTCGTCACTAGAATTCGAATTAGATCCTCAAGGAGGTTTTTATGAAAAAAACTGAATTTAATTGGTGATATCACCAACTAATTGAGAAAAATGTGTGAAATTTTGAATCAAATCAATCAATTCTACATAGGCATTTTTGAAGGTTTTGAAGTTGGGGGTAAAAACGACCTTTTATGACCGTAGTTTAAACAATTTACGCCACTCTGCAAAGAAGAGTTAACCCTAATCCATATGGGCTTTTTTCGAGCTACCATTTNGATAAAATGGATTAGAAAATAGAGGTGAAAACAAAGAGATCTTGAAACAGCTAGCGTGGTGTCGCCCATTATGCCTATGTCGTCACTAGAATTCGAATTAGATCCTCAAGGAGGTTTTTATGAAAAAAACTGAATTTAATTGGTGATATCACCAACTAATTGAGAAAAATGTGTGAAATTTTGAATCAAATCAATCAATTCTACATAGGCATTTTTGAAGGTTTTGAAGTTGGGGGTAAAAACGACCTTTTATGACCGTAGTTTAAACAATTTACGCCACTCTGCAAAGAAGAGTTAACCCTAATCCATATGGGCTTTTTTCGAGCTACCATTTATGGAGGGGGTGCTTTCCACCCCCCCCCCCTCTGAAAACTGCCTTAGACTCATCCGAATTCAATACAACTTGGCACAGATATAGAACAGGTAATTTGTAGCTCGTAGCATAATTTGGGTGTGGCTGCCACACCTTGTGACGTCACAGTGACGTCACAAAGCTGAAATTCGACATATCGGGAATAAAACGAGACAGTTTTCAATATTATTGCTATGATAGTCTAGTCAGGTAGCAGCATTTTTTCAAACGCCGGGTGTTTTTATTGAATCGTAGCTCTGCATGGCCCCTTCGAACATTCAATAAATTCCCAAGCTCTTTCACCCGACACCTATTTTGAGACAAACCTCGAGTTAATTGTTATGTGCCACAAGGTTCTTATTTAATTCCATGCTCCCTTGTAGTATCTTTGAGTAGCATTTTCCTTTATGATATAATGGTAAGAATGATGATATAATGATAATGAAAATCATAAAGATAATGGTATTGTTAATGATAATAGTGATACCGATAATTATAATATTGATAATAATGATAATGATAATAATATTGAGGATAATGGTAGTTTTATTTATGATAATGATACCGATGATTATGATATTGATGATAATGGTAGTGATAATGAAAGTGATAATGAAAATGATATTGTAATGATAATTCACTTTTTTACAGTTGGTGCTTGGTCTACTTTACATGAAACTAAAAAACACCTGCAATCAGCAAGGAAAGATTTTGTAACACAATGGCATCTGTTGCCTCTAATTGACACCACGATTCATCTGGTATGTTATTTGTTTGATTCAGAGGCCGATTGGAAGGCGATTCAATTCTAATATTTTTGGGTGTAATTGACACACTTATTGCTCAGCTTCTGATCCAATTAATAAAATGCCCGAAGTAGATGTCTAGATGTATCCTTCCTCTTTCGATATTGGCTCATATTTGCTCGTAGAATCCTTTTCTGGCAAGCACAATGAGTGAGCTAGCTACCTGAGAATTAGAGCAACTTTGTGGCTTTATCTGCTTTGAATTGCTGGTTGAGAGAATTTTCTTCGTCTGCAATCGCTAATCGCTTTGAATTCCGGTGTCAATGTTATTGTTTTACAAAATCTGTCCTTTATACCAACTATCTCATTACAAACTACAAAGTATAAGTTAAAACCACATATCTATCTACAAATGTCACAACTACATTTTTCTCCCTTCCAGGTTTTGATTATGTGGTTAAAATTCTGCTATTTTGTGAGGATTTTATGCAGTCTGATAAAGTGCGCCAATTGAAAATATAGCTATTGCTTCTCAACAATGATGAGCTTTGTCCGTATGAAGAAGATGTTTTTAACTTTTGGCAGCTAAAGGATGTTCCTTATTCTTAGCGTTCCCATGCACATTTTATGCAACAGTTCTTCATTATTTCAATGGGTTCCACATAGAAATAAGCTTCTTGGCTGCAACTCTTATTTCTTTACTCCTCACATAATAGACAACTGGATTGATAACACTGTTTAAAAATAGACTGAAATTCATCCATAGGTATGAAGTATAAAGCGGTTGAGAATCCCAGCAAAAACTTCTGCGCCAAAGATTATAGAACTTGAAAATCATATATGGACTGTAGCAGATGACAAATAAACCAGTGATGATTGCAATTGTTTTCGTCTTGTCTCTTTCTTGTCTTCGATTGCTGATTTCTTGTCTCTTTTCAGTAGTCAGCGTTCCCATAGTAACAATAGTTCTCTTTTGTTTGTGTATGACATGGAATATTCTTCCATAGCAAAACAACATAGCAAGACCGCTTACTGTTGAATAGACAGCTTTAACCCATTCTATGTTTAATCTCTCTTTTAGTAGATGTTCCGTACCAGCAAAGATTCCCCATAGCAAGCCTACTATCGATGCCACAAACATATGTTTCCTGCATGTGGCTTTAGCATGGTATATGAATGGGTGGCATATTGCAATGTAACGGTCGATGCTGACAGCTATTGCATACAAGAATGATAGTCCTCCACAAAGATAGAATATGGAGTATGCGACATCACACAATGACTTATCAATAATGTGCTCACTTTCCAATCTCACCAGAAACGATGCGTAAAGTGGCTGGACGATAAATCCGACCAATAGATCACTCAAGCAAAGAGCTCCAAGTAGCATATTTGAGGGTGTTTGCAGTGACCGTGTCTTCAGTAAAGTAAAAATAAATATACAGTTACCCAATATTGTTAGGATAGCGATAGGTACGTCAAATGCCAAGAAAGTTTTGATAGCCGTGGATGACACACTGGAAAGGACAACATCAAACGTTCCACTGCAAATTTTTGTGTCTGAGAACATGTTTGATCTTGATGTAGATTTTAATGCTGCAATGAGAGAATATTGAAAGTAAAACAAGGAAAGAGACCTTTTAGCAATACCGCTGTGCAGAAGAAGGATGTGCCTGTGATAAGCGATGGTAAATGATCCGCTCGGTTAATCAATACGCTATTAACTTAGTCTTTGATTTGTTTCCTGATATTTTCATCTTTTTGCTTTCACAGCAATGCTAACCTATTCACGTGAGATGGGTGAAATAAGGGCGAATTAAAACGAGGGATACTGGCCTAATCAAGACAAAGTGCTTTCAGCGCTTAAAGAATAGATTTTACACCTCCAGCATAGCATAGCCAACCATGATGTTTTGCTCTCTCTGTTTACTCTTATTTGATCTTAAATGAACCCAAAGGTATGAAATCTGTTCTTTGCAGCCGTAAAGACTTTTTCTTGGATACTTGAATCCTTTTTCCCCTAAATTAACTTTTGCTGACAGGTGGGACTTCAAGTACTTCAATTCTATCACCAGTCACTTGTGTGAGAAGCAGGGACAAATTTTTGAAGGACATTAGTGGCTGGAATGCCCGGGGGGGGTACTTGACTAGGGAAGTGACGGGGTGTGCGGAAAACCTCTCCATACCCTGCACCCTGTCGCATAAAAAATAGGCCAAAAGTATACCCTGTCGCATAAAAATTTTGCCTCTCAAATGCAGTGTAGAACGCAATTTTTGCTTGTGATACCCTGTCGCATAAAAATTTTGCCTCTCAAATACAGTGTAAAACGCAATTTTTGCTTGTGATACCCTGTCGCATAATTTTTTTTAACCAATTATAATAAAAGTGTAAAACGCAATTTTTGCTTGTGATACCCTGTCGCATAATTTTCGCTAGAAAATGACACCCTGTCGCATAATTTTTACCGCAAAAGGACACCCTGTTGAGCGGCACATCCCGTCAGGTCAAGTATGGGAGGGCCCCCCCCCCCCGGGCTGGAATGTCTCTCTGTCATAAATCTATAATTATGAGGATTGAAGGGCTTCGTTACGAAGATTTTTGTTTGTAACATTCTCCCGTACGCATCTCCTCACGCCTACCGCTCACCTCCAAAAATGTCAGAAAAACGATGAAAATTGTTAACGATTAGAGTTTCCCTCTGGCCCAATCTTTTTTCGTACTATTTCTTTATTATTAATTGCACTTCTCCTGACAGAATAAATGTCTGCTGGACTCAACATTCTCAGTCATACATCATAAACATTTCTTAGATAAAGAAACGTGTGTAACTACCAGTGATATGAGAAAAAGAGCAAGCAACTAACAATTGAATAAACACTGCGTTCCCTAAAAATAATGTGATGTCTTTTTCTAAACTGAGGTCGAGTCCAAATATAAACATTAAAGCATTTTTTGAAACTGGATTGCTGCATGGGGCCAATTTTTGTGTTTACAGCACAATCACAAACCTGTTGACGACAAGAGAGATTAACCATTTGTGACCAAAAGCCAAGCACTAATATCAACATTTTTCATACAATTCTAAGATATCAGATGTTTTAAGCATGAAGAGTTGCACAGAAGGCATATTGAAAATGCGTTCATCTGACTTTGTAGCCATATACAGGGTGTCCCAAAAACATGTGCGCTGTTTGAGTGGCTGCTGCGGAGCAGCCATAAATCCGATTTTTCTATTTGTGTAATTTGTTATAGAAAAGACTTCAACTTAAAGGTTGACACCAAGTTTGGGCAAATCTGATTAGTAGTAGCTAATCTATGGAGCAAGAAAGTCAAAATTGTTGGCTGCCTCAAAACCAGAGGATTCACCATTATGTTAAAATCAAAGAAACTGATTGAAAAACACACCTAGCCCGGTTTTCTGACGTTCATAAGTGAAACAGATAGTCATGAATTTGATTTTGTGATAACCAAGAACATTGAAAATATCTAGGGTTGCTAGAAATGGTGATATGCAACACAAGTACTGCAGGCCATATGCGTCCATCGGTTAGTTTGCTTCTCAAAAGTGATGAAGTCGTTTTAAGCCAACAATATTGCATACAGCAGGCTGCCTGGTCAATATTATTGAGTTATGTGGTCATTAATTTCTTCCAAACGTGTTTCCTGGCATAACTATAGAGTGTAAGTCCATTTGATGCTAAAATTTAAGTTATAAGGTTAAGCACGGAGATAAGATCCTTTGGCTTTGAAACAACCAGTGATTCTGACTGTCTTTCTCAATAAATCAGCAACCATTTGTCAGATTTACTCAAACTTGGTGCCAAACTTTAAGTTGAAATTTCATCTATTCAAACATTTGAAAAACGGGGAAATTTGATTTATGGCTCCTCCACAGTAGACATTCAAACGGCGTACATGTTTTTTGGGACACCCTGTAGATGCTATGGTTGTAAACCTCAGCCCATGGCAGCCCGTCCAAATAGTTATTCCCTAAAAATCCCTGGCTCCGGTTGAAGAGCCAGAGGGTGGCTTTGAGGAATACCACCTTTTCGCGAAAATCTTACATTCAATGTTGCATCCGTATTGGTTGCTCCAACCAAGAAACTTCATAAAATGATGTCATCGTGCATTATGACTTAACGTAATGCTGTGCTATCATGCACAACGTAGTATTTTTGAAATAACCAATTATGAGTTCAAGGGCGGGTTCAAGGGCTGCCTGAGAAAGTAAATACCAGGATTTGCCCTGTTTAGGGATCTATTGTAGGGAGCAGAGGGTTGACATTTGCCATTATTTGACCAAATTGAAACCTATTTCAGATGCCTAAAATTGGGCCAACAACACACTTCCACTCTAATACTTCTTGTCCCTTCTTGTTCTGGACGAACACCAGCGGATATAAATGGAATACGGAGGCGCGACGAAGTCGCGCCGAGCAGGTATAGTAGTATTATGATACGTGATGAGTCAACAACGGTAGGTTTTAATAATGATAATAATATTGAAAATAATTATGAATACTTAAACTGGATGAACACTTCAATTTACAAAAAGCTGTTTTCAATGTATGCCCAGTAAGAATTAAAGAAACTAACCTAAACATAATCTAACCTGAAGTAAACAAAATCTTCTCATAGTTTTTTACAATAAAGGTGTCAACGCATTTAAACTAAAATGTTTCTCTATGAAGGAGTAAAATCAGTCATAAGCGTACGGGGCAAAAAAAAAAAAAAAAAAAAAAAAATGGAGAAATCGTCGAAAATCAGCCCCAATCGGGCAAAAATCTGCCCTCAGTCGGGCAAAAATGTTGGTGAACGATGGACTTTGTGTCGGGCCGCCCCCCTAGATTTTTTCTTCCCGTACGCTTATGAAATCAGTTGTTGGCATCATACGAGCTTCCAATGGGAGCAATTGTACTCTTTTGCACCAGTTGATTTTGTGAATAAGGCACTCTCTCTAATAAGCCCCCTTTCTGGAGTGTTTGAAATTAAAGACCCCCGGGCTTAATAGAGCTTTTACCTGGCTTTTACGGTATACATCCAAAAAGAGCGATAGATCTAAACATCTGGAAGTATTGTAGCAAATTCAGATCTTCAGATTTATCCCTCTTCTATTGTTCTGAACTCCTGAATTCTGTTATAACAGCCTTTCACGTGCACAGAGAGACACTTAGCCATACTGGTGTCGGGGAATCTTTCCCATTTTTGTTTGTTTTAGTTGTTGCTTGAGAGAAATCCTTTTTGAAATGCCTTGTTACTCGAAGAAACTGTTTCTATTGTTAAAAGGTCATGTTTGATAAATGTTGAAGCAAGCAACAATTCCTTGAGCGAAAATACGCACTGAACAGTGAACTATCATAACAAAATCGATGGACTGACCATGGTTGATCTTACCGAGAAATCCATACTTACATTTTTAGACTGAGTCTTCGTTTTCAGTTGCTACAGAGTCTTATAAGAGCAACAGTCATCGGCCGACAGTCATCAGCAGTCACCGAAAAGCAACAACCATGGCTATCGGTGAGCACTATTATATCTAACAGCCCAAAATTGTCTTTAGCATTACAGCAGATGGTTTCCATCTAATTGGCTAATATTTGCATTCATAAGGTAAATATGCGTATTTCAGGACGCTAGGAAATTAGAAATTGGCAAACAAGTATGTTCTAAGTGCTGTCACCTATTAGATATGTGTTTGCAAAATCGGTTAATAACTAATTGATGCTTTCTTTTCAGCCCAGCTTGTGAATGCTGTGCAAGAAAAATGGCAATTTCAGCAATTCAAGTTTCCTCGTAAAGTCAAATAACACTGGTGAATTACTCTCCTTTTACGTAGGGATGATAATTTCGTCTTTCGGAGAAAAGGGTACAAACAGCTTATTATATTTAACGATCATTTCAAAAGGCTTAACAAATTCATTAAATCCATTCCAGTAGCAATTATACACTGCTTCAAGTTTAATTAAAATTTCTTCTTTAATACCGAGTGAGCCAGAACAAATGCACAACGTTTGAAAAAATCTGCTCTCTGAATATGAAAGTAATCATACTGACAAATACTTTAACAATTAGCTGATATTTTCAATAGATATTAAACTTCACCTGACTAAAATTACACCTCCATTCTGAGATTATGGGGGACCTTCTCGAGAATGCTCCTTCAAAACCTGTAAGTAAATGAGTAAGTAAGTAAGTCAGTGAGTAAGTACGTAAGCAAGCAAGCAAGCAAGCAAGCAAGCAAGCAAGCGAGCAAGCGAGCAAGCAAAACAATACATAAGAAATACTCAAGTGCATTCAAAACTGAAATTTGCAAACGAAAAAATTGTATTCATAAACAAAAACAAAATAAAAATGTGAATGTTTCTGCAATCATGCGGAACAAAAGTGAATATGGACCAATGCACTAAAAGTATATCATGATACCATGTCTGCAGATTTTCCCAAAAAAAGTTGTGTCCCGTGTTTGTGGCTGCTGTGGAGCAGCTAAAGCCTTAATTTTTTCTGTTCTTAAACAGTAACATTGGTCAGGCGTAGATTTTGGGACCATGCCGTGTTTGAGTCATTCTGGGAAAGTGGTCGCTGAGTTATGGCAGAGGAAAAGCAAAATAAGTCCTTGCTTCAAAAAAGCACTTCTTTCGTTCTCTAGCAATGTCAAAATGTAGTGAATTTTCAAAGAAAGGATTTAAATATATATCTAAATTTTTTTTGCATATTTAGAAGGGTTGAAAGTGTTGTTTATCTATACACACTGTCAACCATCTACTGGACACACTGTTAACCATTGAAAAAGATAGATTAAATTCGAAAGTGATGCTAGATTGACCCCTTCCATTCAAACATAACTTGATTTTGAAATTGCTTGAAAACAATAGCTGTTTTTGAAGCAATCACTCATTTTGCCCTTCCTTGCCATAACTTTCTTATAAAAAAACACCTGATGCCAAATGAGAAATTGACTGTTTTCTGAGAAAGAGTTTGGTGTTGCGAAGCGGCATCTCACTGTAGACTTATGACGATGAGTCTCTTGTTTCCCTGTGCTCTTTGACTTGAAGATGGCGCTTTCGTAGCCTCACTGCATAAGGACCCTCTAGTTACGCTCATCTAATTGAGTTGAATTGTTGTTGTTGTTGTCGCTCCACTGAGGGCCTTATGGACATAGAGCTGTAAAACCGGACAAAAATGTCAATCTGCGACAAGTCTTTGTCGCAAACTCATGTGCTGATTAGAGTATGGCTTAGAGGAAAGCGCTTTTTGCATTGATAGCTAGAATGAACATTTATCGAAGTTCTGATAGCAAATTCTATCGTACAGGGGTTCTGGAAAACCGTTTTTGTGGCGTTTTACGATCAGTGTTTTTGAGAAAAAAGTAGCAGATTGATTTAGGCCTAATAGATCTTTTAGCTAAGATTCTAAAAAAGAATTCGAATGGAACGATAGCTTGATACATTTGTAGAATGTTCGAATGTATACAATAGTAATAGAAGCTCCAACGCCACATAATCGAACCTTGTGTAGAATAGCGAAAATGATATTAGTAGAATCAGTAAGGAGATATTCCGTTTCTACAAGCGTTGGGAAATGAGTCTCTCTGTTGACCAAAGCGCCATCATCAAGTCAAATAGCACAGGGAAACGAGAGACTCATTGTTGTCAAGTTATTTTAATTCGAAATGCCAAAAGCTAGCTTCTTAAATATAAAATAAAAGAAACTAATCAAATTCGAATATTTACAGTAAACTAAATTATAAGCTAAATTAAACAAAGGTACATACATATCTACAGTTATCCCCTAGGTATCAAACAGACAGAACCCACCCTAAGACCTCTAAGTCATATTGTACTGGCATACGTTGCATGTACATTGTATTCCATTCCATTGTTTCATGATTTGTTTGAAAGTTTTGAGATTTTCAGTTGATTTTGTCTCGTTAGAGAGGCTATTCCATACCTGTGGCCCTAAAGACCTGAGACTATTTGAGCCAAAGGTTACTTGATTTGGTCTATAATGTTGCAGATCGTACGGATTTCTCGTTGAGCGATTCACGTTCATAGAGGATTTAAACTGAAATAAATGTTCCATGAAGGAAGGATTTAATTTTTTCATTGTCTTGTAGATTTCGACACAGAAGCAACGTAAGCGAGAAACATGCATAAAACATCTACCAGACCTTTGTAGTAGTTCTTGATATGAACTGTT
>REGL01001968.1:35216-48379 GCA_004194395.1 Aurelia aurita complex sp. Pacific
CGAAAAACAATTCAATTTTCACGTGCATGGAGGTTAATCATCTATCTAGAATAGGAGACCGGGGACAATTGTAACACGGGACAATTGTAACACTGACTCTTGCAGAAAAGTCCAACAAATCTGATTCTTGCACAAAACGTGCTCACTCTAACCTTCCAAATACGAGTTGAAATGCAGCAATGTTCTGCCAAGTTTGCAACATTTTTCGGGGGAAAAACATGTTTTGAGTACGAAAGTAAATACGTGCTTTATCTGTAAATTGTGTCTGAAAGATTTTGCTTTTGAGTAAAAAATTTCATTTTCACATTAAAAACATGGCATCTATTTAGGATCAAAACTACGTTAAAACTTTTGAGCTCCACAGATTATGAGATGTGAAAAATGGAAAATAACGATAGCTGACCAGGTCAGGGGCAATTGTAACATGCTGTTACAATTTACAATTGCCCTATTGTAAGGTGGCCGATGGTTTGGTATTGATTCATTTTCTAATCTGGTCTACAAATGTGCATCCATGCAGTATTTTTAAGAGTTAAACGTAGAAATTTGTGAAAAAGGAACATTTTTTCTCAATCGATTCCATTTTTTTCAACTGATGCATCCAAATTTACAAAAAAATTAAAACCACGTCTTATTCTTAACCTTTTCTTTTTAAAGCCATGAATAATCTGCCACTTGGTGCTACATTTTGTTCAAGGAAAAAGCAGAGTCGTACAATGATCATCTGTGATCGTTTTAAAGACATGTAAAAATTGCTCCAACCATCTGATACAATTGCCCAGTGTTACCGGGGCAATAATAACACTTGACCACTGATTTTAAAACTATCACAGTGTCACAAAAATTGGTTCTATGTGATGGAAACTAATGTCTAATTTATTCCAAGGGATCCAACCACAATATAATTTACCTTCAAGAGCGCAATTAATCATTTTTAGACGATATGGCTGATTTTCCAAAAAGTGTTACAATTGACCCCGGTCTTGGACAATTGACTCCGGTGGGGGCACTGTTCTTTTATCTGAAGCGATTAATGTTCAGGAACTCCAAAAATCGGAGTTCTCAGCAGAAATATCACTGGTAAAACCCGTTGCGGTTTCTACAGGGCGAGGGATCTTGTTGATTTAGTCCACAGGGTTAGCTCTGAAAATCTCAAAATCAGACTTATTCCGCTCCTGGCCGCTTAGCCTGGCGTTTTTTTTTTGGCGAAAAGAAGGGGATTCGTGGAACTTACATATTTTTGCGGGTTTTTGGCAAGGGCTAGTAGGACGGGAAGAGGGAGATCTCAGTTACGTACACAATGCGTATGGATCGTTCGATCTCACCGTCTCAATGCTTAGATATAGTAGATTCAAAGAATATCTTCCACGCTATGCGTGACAGAACCTGTTGCCAGATACGACATAATTCTCTGCTTTAATGAAAGCACGATGGTGACAAAAACTGATAACAGCCTGAATCGGGCAACTATTTAACGTTGCTCTCTATTGTAGCAATTAACTTATTTTCCCTCCTTTCAGAGCTTCAAGTTAATTTGTTATTTAATTGGATTTACAAGTTTTCTCCCTAGTTACAGGTTAATTTGGTTGTTGTTCTTTTACAGGAGTTAAAGTTAGTTGACGGAGATAACGCTAGAGCTGCATATGCAGGTCTAAAATTAGAAAAAAGAAACAGGACTTTAACATAAGACAAACCTCTGGCAGCTTTGATACGAATTTTCGGCCTTCCTTTCTTCGCTGCTTTGCGTCGGCTTTCTTTGCGTCTTTCGATTATAATATAGTGTGTTTGTTGTTGTGGCTGTATGTTTTCATCTTCGTAAGTAATCTTATCAAGCATTGTGTCAGTTCCAATAGTATTGTGGTGTACCGTTTTCACCCGTTCATCTTTTGTATGACTTGCTGGGGTTACCTGTCTGATCTTGCCAGTTCCAGCTATACTCTGGCGGTCCTTGCTCGCACGTTTACCTCTTCCACCTCTCGTATTACATGCTGGGGCCCCTTGATCCATTGTTGCACTTCCAATTAAACTCTTACGCTCCTTCCTTGCCTGTTCACCTCTTCCACGCCTTGTGCAACTCGCGGGGGTTCCTTGCTCCATTGTTGCATTTCCAATTAAAGTCGGACTCTCCTTTGTTGCACGTTTACCTCTTCCATTCCTTGTGTTACTTGCTGGCGTTCCTTGATCCATTGTGGCATGTCCAGTTATACTCTGACGCTCCTTTCTCGCCCGTACACCCCTTCCAGGACTCGTTACATGACCTTGTGTTATCGAGTCAGTTCCCACAGTGCTCTGAGTTTCTCTTGTCGATCCTTGCAGCGATGTGTCATTTACGACAGTGCTCAACCGTGGATCTCCTTTACAACTCACTGTATTTGCTTGTGTAATAGTGTCACACAAAACAGGGCTCTCGCGTTCCTGTTCACTGCGTTGTTGTTCATTTCTTGCCTGCTTACCTATTATAGGACTCATAGTATCTTCTCGTGTCACTGTGTGAGTTCCAACAGTATCCTGCAGCTGATTTATCGTCCCTTCATCTCTTATCGAACTCATCCTACTTTCTTGAGTAATAATGTCATTTCCAACAATGCCCCTGTGTTCATTTCTTGCCTGTTCAACCTGCTGTTTTCTTGCCGCAACTGAAGTTTCAGTGGGACCAGCAATGTGCTCTTGTATCAAAGCGTCAGTTCCAATCTCACCTTCCCATCTATATCTTCGATCTTCTTTATGGCATGTAACACTTCCTTGCGTAATCGTTTTTTCTTGAATCAACTTGACCTCTTCATTATCTGAAGTAAAGTAGATATATTCTTTTATATAGCACAATCACCATCATTCAATATTCACACATACTTACAATTTTATTGCACCCACAGCTCAGGCATTTTGTCCTCCCTTGGGATGACGTACTACAAGTCTCCATTTTAATATCAGATACCTCAGTCTTGGTCCTTACCTCACGCTCTCCCATTGGAAGTCCGACTTGGAACGAGTCAATCAGTATATTGACACAACGTGCAGCTTCGCGGTTGGCGCTTCTGATGTTCTTATTGCCTTCATCACTGAGGTAGCAATTTTATATCTTCCTGGGGCTTTTTACCTACCGGGTGAGTCAATAAAAACAATGCCCGTTTAAAAAATACTGCTCCCTGAATATCAAGATAATAATATTGAAAACTGTCTTGTTTCATAGCCACCATGTTCAATTAGATTCAGTAATTTACCCCGCTTTAGTAGGTCATTCCTTTCCTTGATATGGGAGATTTTCTGAAGAAAGTCCCTTTCAAAATCCTGCAAAAACGAGTGAACACGACGAGCAGAATTCCTTCGTTCTTCTTCTTAACTATACTGGCACTTTCTGGGGGTGGAGCTACCCAAAACGGGGAGACGGGGACTTGTGGACCCCAGTTTTGGGTCATGAATTCCCATCAATCCCCAGTTCTGGGTTATATTTAGATGGCGATATACCTGTTGACTATCATCAAGAAATTTGCTGTTTAGTTTGGCTCCTGAACACTACTTTGTGTACAGAATACATTTTGTAGAGCTTCTACACACTTTGAAGGTGTTGTGGCGTAGTGATGTAATTATCTGACATTGCAGCCAGAACAGTCAGGAGGACAGGATTCGACTCCAGGTGGAGCCCCACCACTTAAGCTTCATGCCAAGGGGTCGCAGACTCAATTAGGCCTATTCAACTTCTGCGATCCCAGCGCTTGGCACTAAAAACTGCAACTTCACCTTCACCTTTGAATTGAATAGAAAGATTTTTTGCATTTGAAATGTCTTTGCAAGTGTGGGATTACAAAGAATTCCCAAATTTTGAGTATGGCATCACAATGTTACCCCAGTCTTGGTTGGTCTTTTCAAATTTTTATCCCCAGTCTTGGGTACTTTTGTCCAGGTCTCCTTCTCAAGTCTTCGTCCCCAGTCTTGGGTAGCGTCACTCTCAGTTGACACTTCCATATAATCACGTATTTTGTCCTCTTGGGAGAATGGAATCCCACAGAATAAGTTATTCTTACTAAGGGGAAGTTCTGCATCCCAAGAGGATAGGACATGCTAAAGTGTGTTCAACTTACTGTTTTAAGGTAAAAATATTAGGGAAACTCGCTCGCGATTTTAGCGCGTTTTTAAGGTTAGTCGAAGGGAATTTTTGGAGAAAATCTCTTGTAAAATCTGAACGGAGTGACCAATTTCAGCCAGGAAAAATTCTCAAAATAATTGAACATGTCAATCGATAAATGGTATATTTACCAATATCATTGCCTTGATATCATCTATATTATTATTCGTTGCAGTAGGATGTGGCGTCATTTCCTTTGTCCCTCACCTCGAAGGTTCTTCCTCTTTTTGGCCTCTTTTTTAGACAGTTTGATTGCCAGAACCGCAACCTCACGTATGTCAAGCCTCACATGAAAACATCGCCCAACGCTCTGTACCTCTTTACTAAGACCTCTTTTCCTAATTCGCATTCCGGTGAAGGGGTTATGGGTGGTTTTCAACAACCCATTTTCCGCCTGCGAAGCCCTTTGTTTCCCTTTGTGCTGAGCTTGAAATCCTTTGCTGTTCCATCGTTCTTACGTGGCTCATGACTTCAAAAAATAGATGTCCTTCAAAACCCCTTTCAGGGGAATTCTGATTTAAAGAAAATCCCAACATGATCTCTATTTGCTTGACATGCATTGGAACCCATTTGGAGGGATTCGGGTCCAAGGATTTCATAGGGGTTGGAGGGGGGTCAGGTGGAAAGTGCAAATTTCCCACCCTTCAAAGAGCATTTTTCCAGTTCATTTGCTAAAAATGTTGTCGTTTGACAGCCTTGCTATATTTAGGGAGTTTCTACTTCAAAATATGAGTTACAGTAAATCCCCGCATATAAGAACGAACAAAATAAGAACCTAGAGGCTGTTTTTCCTAACTTATGCACCTTGTAATTAAGAACCTGTTTCAATTTGATGAAAAGTATGTTCTAATTACAGGAGTAGCAAAGTTGATTTTGGATTCTTGTTATTAAGTTCATTTTTGTCCCCGTTGGCTGTTAAAGTTTAAATCTTATCCCCTGCAGTTTGTAAGCTTAGAATTGTTTATTAGGTACATAATAACGTTGCCAAAACAAATAACAGGGCAGATCATCTTTGGTGAAGATTCTAAAGGGCCTACACAAGGCACTCTTCAAATAAGAACCTTTATACCTCGACATTAGTCTTAGTACCTTTGAAATAAGAACTTATTTCAGCATGGCTGTCAAAAAAGTAGGTTCTTATAAGCGGGGATTTACTGTATTAGGAGAGGGTTTGGCGCTCCCGAGAGCCACAATTGCAACATGTTCTAATTTTTAAATGCCTTTTTAGCCCTTTCTTAGGGACTCCCCTTTCTCTCAGGAGAAACATCCCCTTAGCACGCAAAGAACAGAGAACTTGTGACACTGAGCGGCATGGCCAACTGCTTCTAAACTCTTCAAAGTGGGATTTCTATTGATAGTATTAAATTCTACCTTGAGGGGATTAAGATTTACGGTACTCTTGAGCAACCCCTGGCAGCAAAATAAGGCATTATTCAAGACACCGGCCATCAAACCCGAATCAGCAGAGTCTCTTATGAAGGAGTGCATTGAGAAAAGGGAAAAAACAGTACAAGAATCAAGCAAAAACTAGAAGTAACGGATCGGTAATGAATCCTCTCATCCTGTTTCTAAATTTTAGCAAAATGTGTGCAACATAATGTGCAAGAAACTCCATGTGCAGAAATGAACTTGAACAGAAATCCTTGGAAGAAGATAGGGGCAAATTGAAGTTGAATACATCCAAAAATAGCAAACGTGGTTTGACTCCAGTTGTGATTTCCTGCAGTTTTGTGAGTCTCCGTAATTTTGTTATTTTTACCTGATCTTAAAGGGAATCGACATAGTTAAAAGCTGGCCCGAGCCAAGTTAAAAATATAATATGTTGCATTCAACAACTTTGACGCCTGCCATTTCATTGTGTGGCGAAGGAAACAATGGGTTTGTGGGCGTTTCTTCAGGTTATTTATAGCAGCTTGTCGATATAGCTATGTCTATTCCCTTTAAGTTGAGGGTTGCATAACTCTTCCGAAAAGAACAGGAGTATGACTTTTTTCAAGACATTAGGAATTTAATCCGCCTTTTTTGACTGATCGATCTCAAGTCCGAATTCGACAAGGAACAAAAAGTTTGAAGACGACTCAAAACAAATAATTACTATACTTAGATATTGGAGGACATACTTGCTAATAAATCGTCGAAATATAAGTAACACCGGACAGTCAGCGTCACAGATGGGATGATTCGATTTCACGATGTATGAAGGAAATTCTAATGATTAAAACGACAAGCACCCAGGCTAAACAGATAAAGAATTTCACAATTTCCGAATTTCCCAAAAATTTCCGAATTTCCGACGCTAGGAGGGGCACGTGCCTCCCTGCCCCATGCCCCCTGTCCCCAGCCAAGACGCTTCAGGATGGGGGCATTTGTTCCGTTTGTCAAAATATAGTATACGCAAGTTTCTTTCAAAAACAAGGGGAAAGTCGTTCAGTATAGATGGATATGGTAGGGTATTAGTTTTTCCGAGAAATGCTGGAACGTAATTGGGAGAGTCCTTCTGTGCCAAAGTAAAGTTTGGCGTTCTTAAAATCGTTCCCAGCCAGATGAATTATCACTGAATTTTCAAGTGTTGGGAAGAGGCAAAGAGCAGCGTACTTAAGTCAAAGAACAGCGTGCTTATGCAAAAATATTCATAAGGCTGGTGATTCATTGAAAACTTTTACAAAATTGTCTAAGAGTCCAATTTGGCATGGCAAACATATGAAGTGGTGTTGTGTTTTCTCAAAAAAGTTGGAATCGAATCAGGAGATGTGTTATAAGTTAGTCAAAGTATAGGGTCTGTCCTCAAAGTTCTCTTGAGGCTCCGCCCCCAAGCTCCCTTAGAAACCTACCCCATTGCTGATTCGCTCTGGCCACGCTGTTGGCTTGGACAACGCATATGTTGACTGTATATCATTGCCATTGTTATGGCTTTTATGTCTCTATGATATCATTTTACCATTGCTGTTTAGCTGGGGGGCTCTGCACTAAAAATCCCCAAGGACACCGACTGCCTCATTTACGCCACTGGTAGAGATATGGAAAAATAAAAAGCAATAAGCATTGCACTAAAGGGAACATTGCACTGAAGGATTTATTGGCGTTACAACAGTCTAAGGAGTTAAAGAGAGCTATGCATGAGAAAGACTAAAGATAGCTAAAGAGTAGGTAGTGGTGACAAGAGCAGAGAAGACATTCAAAAAGTGAAGAACAGGAAAGTGAAAAACAAATAAGATTTAGAAAATGAACTCCTCCATAAGTCCTCCAGTCAAGTTCACGGGATGGAAAACATTGCTAAGTTTTGACTGTTGTTTTTCCAGCCTATTTATAGCCGCCACTCGACTACGATATAGCTGCGTCTATTCCCATTAATATCCATCTGAAGTGACATATTGTTGAAATATTCTTTTCCCATTCTCTTTGATATAACTATGAACAGCAGTTTTGTAGAAGATAATGCGAACTTATGACGAAACCTTCATCACATAAATAAAGTGATAAACAGGAAACAACGCCAAGAGGCAACAAGCGCAGGCACCGAGCGGCAAGCCTAGCTGTTTTCATTGACTCGCCCGGATGATACAATTATTTTCAAGGAGATAACCTACCCTGGTACTGATCTGGCCTAAACATGCCATAAAGCAATTTAAATTGTTTTGACAAGTTCCAAAATGAGGCCGCTGAATCGAAAAGGTATATTGGATCGACGAAGTTAAGCATGTTTCGGCCAGATCAGTACCATGGTTGGAGCTTTTGCTTTTCTTAGCCACTGACTTAAACGTGCAGCAGTGTAGACCACCTATGAGTCTCCGAAAATTCGCATTTTGAGGACCTCCCCCTTCTACCATATTTCTCTGACAAATATTCATAGAAAATACCGGAATTCCA
This sequence comes from Aurelia aurita complex sp. Pacific, assembly GCA_004194395.1. Taxonomy (NCBI): domain Eukaryota; kingdom Metazoa; phylum Cnidaria; class Scyphozoa; order Semaeostomeae; family Ulmaridae; genus Aurelia; species Aurelia aurita complex sp. Pacific. The sequence continues at coordinate 43,207 of REGL01001968.1, forward strand.
CTACACTTCCTGTCATTAGCGATGGGTGTATCTCTGTTTCAAAAAATCTTACGAGATTTTCTAAAACAATGGGATTTCTGGGATTTTTAGTGACTTTTCGTGAATAAAAGAGGATTTCTTATGAATGCAGACGAGATTCTCGTGGAGTGATATATTTGCTTCGAAAAGAATCTAAGTACTACTGTAAATCCCCGCATATAAGAACCTATAAAAAAAGAAACTGTTTTTCTTAAATTATGCACCTCGTAATTAATAACCTGTTTCAGTTTGATGAAACGTATGTTCTCATTGCAGGGGTAGCAAGCAAAGTTGATTTTGGATTCATTGTCGTTATTAAGTTCATTTTTGTGCTAGTTTGCTGCTTAAGTTCGAATCTCCTCCCCTGCTGTTTGTAAGCTTAGAATTGGGTATTGGATACATAATCACTTTACCAAAAAAAATAACAGGGCTGGACATCTTTGGTGACGATAAAAAGGCCTACGCAAGGCACTCTTCAAATAAGAACATTTAAACCTTGAAATCGGTCTTGGTACCTTTAAAATAAGAACCCATTTCAGCCTGGCTCTCAATTGGGTGCTCAAATTGGGCGAAAATTGACAAACTGGATGTTTCCTAATCACAGCCCCAAGGAACACGAACGGAAAGCGGGAAATTGTCGACTTCACTTTGGAATAATCCGGAGAAACGGAGCAAACTCTTGTGACAGGTTATTTTCATTTGTGGTAAAAAGAAAACTTTCTGCAAGCTAAATAAAAACACTTCTACGCCAGCCGAAGGAGAATTCAAAGGTACTTACAATTCCATTGACAAAAAACACCATAATTGTGTTCTTTGATGAATATCAATCATTGATAATAGAAAATGAGCAGGAGTCAGCTCAATGGCGACACCAAATTATTTTCGTGGATTTTTTGGTTGTATCTATACCCAAGCCCTTTTATTTGAAATTTACTCAAAGTGGTCAAAACAAGACAAATTCTTAGGGTGGCCATTTTGGGGCAAAGCCGCCTTGTTAGATCCGATTTAGGTGAAGGATTTTCAAAGGATTCATGCCAATAATGGGGCTGGGACTAATACTCTTGGCTAATGACTCTTAGCTGGATTTATATTAATCCTACTTAAGCGAGGCAACAGGCAAACGATTAGATTTGCTGACCTTAAAGCTCTACAGTGGAGATTATTTTGGAGAAGTGTTAATCTGTCTTAGTGAAATTCCTTGATGTCAGAATTCTAAAAATGTTCATGCATTTCTTTGGGCATCCAGAATAATCTTTCTGAAAAAGCTTAAATTTTCATGTTCTTGCAATGCAAATAAAATCATATTTTCAGAGTGACCACACAGACAATACGCTTCCTTGTCGGGCAAAATCTTAACGTTTTGTTTAAGGTGTCAAGTGTGTCAAGCCCTTCTGATTGGTTCAATGTATGAAAGGATGAAAACAATAATCTAAAGGAATACATACCACTTGCACTGAACTCCACAGAGCTACACTCTTGCTCTACAAAATAGAAGGGCATAGCATAGTCATCCACAGTGAGCTTTGACAAAGTGCCCATTGCTATGCTTGAAAATGTGGCTGGCTCAAATACCCGGTGTCCCAAAAAAAGTGTCCCTGTTTGAACAATTCCAGAAAACAACTTTTGTCTCGTTTAGAGCAATTTAAACGCCAGTCTCTTCCTTTAGGGCTAACTTGGATCCAAACAATTTTTGCCGATTTTTGTCGTTGGCTGAAAAATCATGGGACAGGAGAAAAATCTAGCAATAAAGTTATGTTTAATTCCTTCCACGTTTTACATTGTAGGCGTGAAGAGCATACAAACACTTGTCAATTTCATAAATTCGCATTCAAACTCGGCTAAATGCAAAGTGCAGACCACAAGAACTCGTCTTAGAAAGTGTACTTTTTCTTCACACAAGAAACAAAATCGTGCTTTTCACGGACAAAACACAACAGACAATATATTATCGTTTTTGGCCCTGTTATGGCGATTGTACCGTTGGAATTTGTAAAAAAAGCTCAATTTCTGTGTATGTTGAGCTGCAGGTTTAAAAATCTTTTCCACAAACTGTTTTTGGCTCATTCGTAACTTGGTAAAAATCAATACGCGCAGATACAGAAATGAAACAAATGCTCAGATCTAAGTTGAGCATTGTATAAAAGATTCCTATCTGAATTTTTATCAAATTTGTACTCCTGCTAAAACAATAAAATTGGGAAATTTTTTTGGGATACACGGTATATCCAAAAGTTCATGTTGCAAGCAATAAGGTTTGGGTTTTTTAACAGGATAAAAAAAAGCTGACGGATGTTGCAATAACTATACAGGATATATTTAAACATCCATTCCATGAAATTGGATTAAGGAGCCTAATTCAAAATGGAAAACAATCGAAATTTTTCATAAAATAGGGCATCCTGTTAGGCGTTAATATAAATATAGACATTTTAAGACATGGCATGGATATTGTGAACAATAATAATAACATTAGATTCTATTGTAGATGCAGGGGGTTTGCATTATATTGAGCTTTAAGTAAAGAGCAAGAGACATATTTGTATATTTAACAGTGGTAGCAGAGGGTGAAGATCCTCATCAAGTGTTGCAGTGCATTGCAGTGTGTGCGTGTGATATTTTTTTTTCAAGATTTACAGTGACAGTAGAGATATAATTGGCGTCCAGTGACTTTTGTGCATCATGGCAATGGAGTTAAACCCCCGGTCTTCAACAGTAAAGAGAGAACATTTGAAAGATGGATGGTAGAAATCCAGATGTAGAGTGAGGTAACAGATTTGGCGAAAAATAAAAGGGAATTGCAGTTGCCTTATCACTCCCTGAGAATGATTCAACAGTGATAAGAGAACAAGTAATGGAAGAAGTGAAACTTGATGATTTGACAAGAGAGATGACGGCTTAAAGACCCATATTCTTACATTTATGGAGAAGAAACTAGGAAAAGATGACATAGAAGAAAGCTTAGAGAAGTATGAAGAATTCAAAAATTGCAGGAGAGAACACGACCAAAAGATTGGTGAATTCATCCATGAATTTGAACAGAAATACAATCAAATTTTGAAAAAGGGAATTAAGTTGCCAGAAGAGATCCTATGCTTTGAAATACTGAGCAGTGCTAACATCAGTAAACCAGAGAAAATGCTCATTTGGTCAAGCATCACTTTTGAGAAGAAAGAGAATTTGTTTGATCAGGCCAAGAAATCTCTCAAGAAATTTAAGGGAGACTTGGCATCAAGTGACGATATTGCTGGAGCCACTGCTACACTGAAGCTGGAACCAACATATGTCTCTTCTCAAGAAGAAGCACTTGTCACAGACAGCCTTCAGTATCAAAGAGGGCACAGCTGGCCACGTGGACGTGGATTTTGAGGTGTTTCAAATTACAGAGGACGGAAGGCACACCGTGGTGGATCTGCTATGAGCAACGAGTATGTCAAGCATGTCAACCCAATGGGGCCTGATTGGAATCCCTTATCATGCCTTGGATGTGGCTCTTATCATCACCTTGTAGTAGCCTGTCCAAATTCCTATGAGAATGCTCGAAAGACCAAGCAGGCACACATTTCTCAGAGTGCAGAAAAGGTGGTACTGTTTACAGGATACAACAAAAGTGAAATAGAGCGTTTAGGTGAAGAAGCAATCAATTGTGCAGTCCTAGATACAGCCTGCACATCCACTGTGTGTGGTACCAGATGGATGCAATGCTTCCTTGATGGGTTCTCTGAAGGCGAAAGAGAGACTGTAACCAAACGCGAGGGTCACAAAATATTCAAGTTTGGTGGAGGTGAACAGTTGAAGTCCCAAATGTCTTGTCTGCTGCCATGCAGGATTGCTGGCAAGGATGTAATCATTGAAGTTGATGTGGTAGNTTTTGTCAAGCATCACTTTTGAGAAGAAAGAGAATTTGTTTGATCAGGCCAAGAAATCTCTCCAGAAATTTAAGGGAGACTTAGCATCAAGTGACGATATTGCTGGAGCCACTGCTACACTGAAGCTGGAACCAACATATGTCTCTTCTCAAGAAGAAGCACTTGTCACAGACAGCCTTCAGTATCAAAGAGGGCACAGCTGGCCACGTGGACGTGGATTTTGAGGTGTTTCAAATTACAGAGGACGGAAGGCAGACCGTGGTGGATCTGCTATGAGCAACGAGTATGTCAAGCATGTCAACCCAATGGGGCCTGATTGGAATCCCTTATCATGCCTTGGATGTGGCTCTTATCATCACCTTGTAGTAGCCTGTCCAAATTCCTATGAGAATGCTCGAAAGACCAAGCAGGCACACATTTCTCAGAGTGCAGAAAAGGTGGTACTGTTTACAGGATACAACAAAAGTGAAATAGAGCGATTAAGTGAAGAAGCAATCATTTGTGCAGTTCTAGAAACAGCCTGTACATCCACTGTGTGTGGTACCAGATGGATGCAATGCTTCCTTGACGGGTTCTCTGAAGGGGAAAGAAAAACTCTAACCAAACGCAAGGGTCACAAAATATTCAAGTTGGTGGAGGTGCACAGTTGAAGTCCCAAATGTCTTGTCTGCTGTAATGCAGGATTGCTGGCAAGGATGTAATCAGTGAAGCTGATGTGGTAGAATCAGCTCTGTTACTGAGTCTAAAGTCATTGAAGAAAGCTAAGCTGAACCTTGAATGGGATACAGCAGAACTGTTTGGAACAAATGCTGAAAATATACAAACCAGAGTCAGGGAAATAGCCAGCTGGATCATCAAGACCATTTGCCATCTTTATTATTTTCACACCAAGGGGTCGCCTGCTTCGTCTACAAATGTAACAATTCATAATATTAGTATAAAGGCTAGCCTCTAGCCTGTACAAAAATACAAGGCCATGTAATAGCCATTATGACCTTGTAACCTTGTTATAGCCTTGAATAGAGTACTGAGATCAAATAAGAAAAATAGACTGAAGCTACCAATGACAAGAACTAAAACACTTGGCACCAGAGCATTTACATATGCTGCTCCTGCAGTATGGAACTCTTTACCGGAAAATATAAAGAACACAAAATGTATAAAAACTTTCAAGAGGCTCCTGAAAACACACTATTTTGAAATAGCGTACAATTAGTGTTGACTAGGGTTGAGGAACATCTTTTTCCAATAAGTCATCAATAATTGTAAATTTTAACATGCTTTTAATC
>REGL01001969.1:6600-33519 GCA_004194395.1 Aurelia aurita complex sp. Pacific
AAAAAAAAAAAAAAAAAAAAAAAAAAAAAAAAAAAAAAAAAAAAAAAAAAAAAAAAAAAAAAAAAAAAAAAAAAAAAAAAAAAAAAATGCACATCCACAGAGGATAAAAGTCCTTAGGTACGCTATGTACATAGGGGACGAGGGTACACCAAGGTGCAGATGCACATCCATAAAGGACGAAAGTGATACGGAAATAGGTTTTTTTTCAGGATGTTTGAAGATTGTTTACTACCACCTTTTCTTCGAGAGACAGCAGAAGACTCCCTGCTCCCTTTTCAGGATGTTAGAAGATGCATACATGAAGGCCTTGTCGACTTAACTGGAAAAAGCATTTGTTCTATGACTGAATAGTGATGTTTTCCGTTTTCTCGCTGGTTGTATCCATTTCTTGAATCAGCTAAATTCTCGTTGTGCGATTTTACATAGTGCTTAACAGTTCGAATAGTAGCTGGACAGCTTTCCAGCGTATCTGGTATCTCGCTTTAGAAGATTGTATAATTATTTTACAAACACAGTTTCAAAGAGAACAGGCACAAAATTTTGCAAGTAATGGTGTGTGTTGCGATGCTACTCACGGTACAACAGGTGAGTTTTAGCTTTACTACCAATCTATGAAGTTGTCGCAAGTAAAATTAATTAGTTATTTCAAGAATGAATGGTTGACAGAGCCTGATAAGGACAAATTGTTGATGCTTTGTACAAGAGAAACGAGCAACAACAAACAATGTGACGTTATCTGTTGACCATGACTTTTAAGAAAGGAAACCAAATTGCAAAGTTCATTATTCAACTAATATTAGCCTTTTTGCAGTTCAAGTTATTTGTTATTCCTGAAAATATTCTGCGTATCAAGGCTTAAACTAAGAAATTCCTAATTCAAGCTTCTTAACATGACAGTTTTAATCTCAGAGAGCACCGGAATAGGGTGGCATTTTCCTTCTTGGTCTTTGCCTCACGCTCTGTTGTTATTGAAACTGAAACTGGGAGAAAGTCAATGTAACAACTCAAAGACGCCTTGCACACCAAAAATTTATTTGTAATCCAACACTGTGTTTAAAACTTGGCTGTGATGTCCAACCATCCGTGTTGGGCATAAAAGGGCATAAAAGTACTCTAATTTTTTTGCAATTCTCCTCATGTTTATCAACACCTCTGTTTCCCCATAGGATACAATTTCAAACTGACGTCTTTGTTGGTCGTCGATGACTATGGTGAGGGCCTTCCAATAGGCTGGTGTCTATCAAACAAGGTAGACTTTGGTACTTTGAAAATATTCTTTGAGCATCTAAAAATGTCCACAGGTGATATAAATCCTGCCTGGTTCATGCCAGATATCACCCCTCAGTTCTACAACGCTTTCATATCAGTTTTCGAATGCGAACCAAAGATGCTGTATTGTACATGGCATGTTCACAAGACCTGGCAGGAACAGCTAAGGAGCAAGATACGTGATTTTGAGCTGGAGTCACGAGTCTATAAACAGCTACGAATTGTCCTTGAGCAAACCGACGAGAAAGAGTTTCATCAGCATCTACAAACGCTCTGTGAACGTCTGCATAACTTTGACGCAACAAAGCAATTTGCTGAATACTTTGATGTATATTGGGTACCATACGTAACAAGATGGGGCTATTGCTATCGCTGTGGACTGGGTATCAATACAAACATGTTTTGCGAGGCCTTCCCCCGTGTATTCAAGTATTGCTATTTGCAAGGGAAGCAAAATTGGCGTGTTGATAAATGCCTTGTCAACTTAGTGAAATACAGCAGGGATAAAAACATCGAGCGGATAATCAAACTCACCAAGGGAAAGCTCACCAGCCGGATTAAAATGATACAAGAACATCATCAGAGCAGTTTGCGGCTGAACTTTAACAGCATTCAGGAAGTTTGCGATACAGAATGGAAAGTGTCGGCGGAGTCAGGAGACAGATCGTATGACATCAAATACACCAACGAAGATTGCACAGGACAAAACTGTGTTATGAAGTGTGGCGACTGTAACACATGCATGCATAACTATTCTTGTACAAGTACAGATTATTTACTGTATTGTACAATATGCAAGCATATCCATCTTGTTTATCGAAACGGGCTGCGTATGGGAACGATTGAAAGTTACCAGGTGCCTGATTCAGGCCCCAATGAAGAAGAAGCCGAGTTGCCACATCTTCTAGAGATGGTTCAAACTGAACCCGAGAGCAACTTCGAAGATCTGAAGAAGAAAACCACCAATCTAGGTCGTGGGCTGTGGTGCGAGAAACCCTTCAAAACAGATTTCCGTTGTCCATGTCAGGAAACCAACCAATTCCTTGAATTTCCGGTCGCTGAACATACACTTGTTATGAATCTAGGTGGCCCCAAGCTGAAAACTTGCTCAACAGTAAGAAATTGACGGCTAAAGTTTCTTCCTCGACCGCTGTAACTTAGGCCAATGGGGCCATTTTACGAGAGCTTCCTCGCCTATTATAATTTTACGGACCAGCGAACGATTAATGTTTCAGCCTGTATTCGGTGGTCTGACAATTATCGCAGCGGCCTAGCAACGACAGAGTCCCACAGCAACGCGTTTGTTGTTGCAAAAATGGCCGATGAAGACGAAGGTGAATCAGCGAATGATCCTTCTAAGATCAAAGATACTTCGTGGATTTTGCATTTAAAGGAAACATAGAGCACTTGGTGATGTAAAGAGGGCCCCTTTGAAGAAGTTATACCAACACATATATTCCTGCAGTGTACACCCAAGAAAACAAGAGAGCTGCAAAAAGACTACGAAGATAACCGTATATGCCCTGATACAACTCTCTCTTATACCTTATTACCTATACATTAGTCATTATTCGTTCATTATTTTCAAAAATTACGTATTATTTTAATATATTTTGCAATGTATTACACGCTGTACCGTTAAGCTACTCCATCTCACCTCTTTAATTTTCTACCTTGAAAGGCTGTCGGCACATAACTTCTTTACCATATTACAACAAGACAACATGCATGCGTTCCTTTATCCTAGGTGACATGTATGACAGTTCAAACACAATAACACAACATCATGATATTTCGGCACTCCGCAAATTGGCGGGACAAAAACGTAAAATCAGAAAAAGGAAGAAACCGAATAAAAATTCATTACGAAGAACTTTACATCAAGAATAGTTGAACAATCTAAACCAATAAATAACATAGTAAACCTGGCTGGCATCACCCTAAGCAATGCACAAACGAGCGTCCTGAATAAGGGTCTAAGCTTTGCACAAACACCCAGAAAAACAGAGTTTAAAAAAGTGGAGCAATCCTTTACAGAATTTAAAAGAAAAATGCAAACACATTATTTCTTCACAAGCCAGCCTGATTTAAAACGAAAAACACCACGTTTCGAACAAAATCAGCCTGGTATCCACCGGAGGTCGATTATAAGCCCCTAGTGGAATACTTCAGTGCTATACATCGAGATTTGATACAATTACACAACAACTCCAAAAATAACAATGAAAACCTTTCACAATCTGAAAAGGAAGCAATCTTCCAACTCAAATCAATGAAAAATATAATATTTCGGAAAGCCCATAAAGGCGGGAAGTTAACCATCATCACTGCTGACTCGTACCTCGCAGAGGCATATAGACATCTAAACGATACAAAATACTACAGAGAAACCTCCCATGACCACACCGCAGAAACAGCGGCTCAAATAGAAACCTTTCTAACACATTTACACAATAAAAAACGCATCACATTTGAAACATGTGAGTTCCTAGAACCAAGTAAGAATGTAAGAACACCCGTGTTCTACATACTACCAAAACTACACAAAGAAGGCATACCGGGACGACCCATCGTTTCTGGCTGCAATTCTCCAACTGAAAAATTGTCAAGATACCTTGATTTTTATCTAAAACCTATAGTACACACCATACCGTCTTACATAAAAGACACTGCACATTTCCTACAAGTCTTAACCAAAATGATATACCCAACAACATGATCCTAGTAACCCTTGATGTGAAATTATTGTATACAAATATCCCCCATAAAAAGGGAATAAACTTTTGCTTAACAGCTATAAACAGCCACTACCAAGGCAATACACCACTACCAATTAAACATTTAAGACAAATGCTAATTTTCATACTGCAAAACAACCATTTCACATTCAATGGTAAAACATATTTACAAATCCACGGTACAAGCATGGGTACAACCTTTGCACCAAACTATGCCAACATATTTATGGCCGAAATTGAAAAAAAGATCCTCGAAAACCCACCACAAAACAAACGTCCCACCTTGTGGAAACGTTTCATCAACGATATATTCATGATTTGGCCCCATGGCCAAACTGCCTTACATCAATTTCTAGAACACATTAATTGCCTACACGAGACAATTAAATTCACAGCACAAGAATCAGAAAAGGAAAGAAGCTTCCTTGACACAACAATCTATGTCAACAAGCAACGACAACTTGAAAGCGATCTGTTCGTAAAACAACAGACATTTGTACACTTCTACACAAGTAGTCCTTTCACCCAAACAATTGCAAAAAGAGCATGATCTTCAGCCAAGCCCTTAGGGACAGACGAGTCATAACAGCAGATGAGAACCTTAAACTAAATCTCGATAAACTCAGATCTAACCTCATCAGGAGAGGCTACACAATACATGAAATAAATACACAGTTTGATAAAGTTTCTAAACTCTCCCAAAGAGAGATTCTTTTGAAACCCCTAAATTCGAAAAAAAAACCGAGAACATTCTCCCATTCGTAATACCGTACAAACGACACTGGAGCCTAATGACACAAGACTGAAACTGAATAAAATTTGGCCAAAAAAACCCTTTTTGGCATTACAACGACATAAGAACCTGGCAGATCTCTTGGTACACACCTCCCTAGCACCGCAACAAACAACAGATTCCTGAAAACTGTAAGTACTGTAGTTTACAAATACAACTAATTACAAACCTACTGTCATGCAAAGGAGGCTAGAGAGTAACTTCAGAAATGAGGTTACTGGATGCTCTGCGGACCATATAGCGTCCCGAATGTAAAATGCATCCGAAACGCTGGTCCGCAGTTTGTTCAGCTGAATGACTCGGACGCCTCCGGCATATGAGTTTAGGTTATATTAGTATACTCACGACTTGACACCACATCTCAGAATGAATTTACACAGGTAATACGTTTCCTGTAACAACATACTCTACATGGGTGATATCATCCTTGCGGCGCTGGGTTGGCGACTAGTCATTTTTTTCATATTGGTATTCACTTTTTATCATTTAAATATAAATATGCGTCTACAAACGTAAACGTATATGTGTGGACGGGGCCTTAGTCCTTTTCTACATACAGGCTGGGATTTACAACAACTGATTAACAAAGTTGATGAAGCAAAGTAGAGGTAATCTATAAATAGGGAAAAGAAGCGTCTACCAATGTAATTGCTCCCCTATATGCATTTACGCTTGGAAATAAACAAATACCATAGGCTAATAATTTATCTCCGTCAGTTAACTGTTTATGGCGAAATTTGATTTTGATTTCACAAATTCACATGCTATAACCACATATTATAGCATCACATATTATCACATATAAGAGATTTGAAACACAAAAATAATTTTAAACATAAAATAAATAAAGCAATCCACCATCTAACATGTTTTAAATCATACACGAATACATGTTGATATCTCGTTGATAAAAGCATGTTGAATACTTAACTTCATACCTTCAAGATATGCAATCGGTCATTCTTTAGAGCGCTTGGCAAGGACTTTTAACACCAGATTATTATATCTTGTTCACAGGGATTCATAATCGCTTTGGTCTCCCATATGGCTCGCCTATGGCAAGAACAAGAGGTTATAGAATCGAACAGATTTAGGAGATTGTGCGCGCAAACATGCCAAGTAATGTTCAGTGGAGGTGGAAAAAATGAATGGCAAGCGCTATTGATACATATTGCCTTGTGAGTGCTGTTGTATTGACACTCTATGTATATAGTATGGTTACCCTGTGGAACCATTGTTGTAGTCACGCGTTGTTTAGATTATTTACTCTGGTTATGTTCGGTTCGAAGCAAGACGTATTTTATTAGTCTCCAAATCTTGGCCTGAATAATGTCCTGTACCGAGGTCATAGGATATAGAGAAATGCTCTTGGATGGTCGTCGAAACGAGAGGAGCGAATTCCAAGCAAAAGATATTGAATCAAAGGATGAAAGACCCACAACAAATCGTATTCGTGCAGACACGCAATACAAGAAAAACAACAAAGCTTCAAAATGTGGTAACTGTAGAGGGGCATGGCATCCTAAAGACAAATGTCCAGCACAAGGGAAAACATGTCGAAAATGTTCCAAGAATAATCACTTTGCGAACGTATGCCGAAGTTCTGCTCAGGACAATCAAAAGAAATCTGAGAAGTCTAAATTTAGAAAACAGAAGACAGTGAAACCTTTGCATCATTCAGAAACCGATTCAAGTAATGAAGAATACATGTACGCTGTCAAACAAAAGTCCACTGGTTGTCCAACAGCAAAAGTCAATATTTGGGGCAGTACAATTGAGATCATGATAGATACCGGAGCCTCGATCAATGTATTGGATCAACAAGCTTTTGAAAAGTTGAACGGTATTAAGTTGCAACCAACAAAGGTACCAGCATTTCCTTTCAATACAAAACAGCCCGTACATTTCAAAGGGAAATTTGAGACGTTGGTAGAATCAAAGGAGATGATTCCAACAAAAGCTCGATCGTCTCTTCGTCAGTATCTGCCAAAAAAGCCACATAAGTGGGGGATGAAGGTTTGGGCAAGTTGTGGTGTAAGTGGAATGTTTACACTGATTTTGAAATTTACACTGGGAAGCAGGCAGAAAACAAAGCATTTGGAAAAGTGGGGGCAGTTGTCACAAGGCTTGTTGAGCACTTGCCAAGGCATGTTGGACATAAAGTCTATTTTGACAATCTGTTCACCAGCTTGAATCTTGTGCAGCACTTAAAGTGTTTATGAATCGAAATTTTCGAACTTCCAATTCTTACCAAATATGAAAATCGAGACTTTTAGCTACGTGAATCTCGCTTCATTTTTGCTCTCATTGCCCAGAAAGTGTGCGAAACAGGTCTTCAATCTCGATTGGTCAGTGCGAAATGTTGGCCGCCATCGTGACGTCATGCCTAGGATCAACGCAAGCGCATTCATTTACCGTAACTTAGGCCCATTGACGAATTGACGAAGTTGCAGCGAAGCGAATTGAAACGAAATTATATCTCAAGCAAATTAAAGTTACAGCATGGCCGAAAGTGATAGCGATGCTTCAAGCAATGGGGAAAGAGCATGGAATCATGCAAGCACAAGGATTAGGTTACATAGTAGTTCAGTAAAAATAGCACAAATTTCCAGTCTGTGTCATTGTATTAGCTGAATGAGTTTGAAGTAATAATACTTGCTGAAATCGGTCATGAAAAAATACTTTGAAAATTAATTTGCACCGATTTCTTTTTGAGTTAATAAAACTTGTGTTTCAAAAATATGTTGAAAGAGCTCTTACCAGACACTAAACAAAGGATTGGACTTTGATGTAACATTAGAAATATTTCATTCATGGCCCTTGAATAACAAGATCTTTATCATGTGCACTTTTTGTTTTCACGACCATCTCTTTGCTTTCACCCAAGTGTACAACAAAAATTGTTTAACAGATAGTATTTACTCATGGCATCAACCCTGTTTAAAGACCCATTGCCAACCATGATCCTTTGTGCGCAGAATGAAAAGCAAGACAAAGAGAATTTAGGACCAAAACGACTTTTAGATAACACGAAAGTCGACTTTGGCGCCACAGAGAATCATGGTTAGCAATGGCTCTTTAAGCCTGAAATAATCTGTCGACAGGATTGTGCTGTCAGTATCTTTGTAGAGTTCTCAATGTGGTTCATAATGAGGATTGGTAAAGTGCGAGTTGCGAGTTACGAGTTGCTCTTATTTTGCGAGTTATGAGTTGCGAGTGAAAAGTGCGAGTTGGTACATATGACTTAAAATACCTAAAATCTTCCATAACGAGGCTTTGGATTGGCCAATCTAACTACGTTGATGTTTTATTTTTGCGACAATAGGTATAGGTAGCCAATACTAGGCTACTAATCTACTGCAGCAGGTCTATTGTTCAGTTATTCTTCAAGAATCTTGAATTTTCCAAAAAAATTGAAAATAGGTCAACAGCAAGTCCAAAATAATAAGGTATATCGAAATCTCCCTGCAGTTGCAAATATAACAGATCGTCTGGAGAAACGGAAATTGGATGGCAAACAAATAACCTTCCTTGCCCTTGTTCCTTTGAATAATATCTGCTGGGGGTCTCAAAAACATCTGTGCCACTTAAATGGTTAATGCGAAACAACCATGAATCTGATTTTCCTCCTTTCAGATTTTTCAATCAAAGAAGTTTCAAATTGGAATTTGAGACCAAGCATGAGTAGATCTGATAAGTAATTGCTGATTTATGGAGCAAAGAAATGAAAATTAATGGCTTCGTGAAAAGCAGAGGATTTACTTGAATGAAAAAACGTACATAGCCTGGTTTTCTAAATTTTCATAAGTGAATCAGATAGTCAAAGATAAGATCTTGTGGCAACCAATAAGGAAATAGGAAGGCTTACAGTCAAATCAAGGTGTAAAAGGCCTGCTCTCATAGTTAAGCGATGTCAGTTATTGTAAATCAATAGGTGGTATTCCTTGGACGGAAAATCGTTCTATCTGAATGTTTGCTTTTTCCTCTTCCGTGAGTCTTCCAAGTAAGGGGTCCTTTCGCACAGTCAGATTTTGCAGTGGCGGAATATTGTTGTGTATGCCTCGAATGTTGGTGACACAGTTGCTGTTTATGCAAAATCGCATCTGCTTCACGATTTTAACGATGTCCTCTTTCTCTAAATATAAAAGCCCATTCACGTATAAATGAAGATCACCCATGCATATTTTACCTTGTTGTAAACATCCTGAACAACGAACACTTTTTCCACCTGCCTTCCGAGATAGATACCATGTTTGCTCCTCATTAAACTTGGGGTGGTCCTTGAGCTTCTGGTGGTATGTGCGTTCTTTTGTATTTCTGAATGTGAGCAGCGAATCTTCGACATAATCCTTCACCTAGAAAGTACAGAAGATCATTTAGAAAGTAAAACAATTCGTTCATAGCAAAAATTTTTGCAAAGAAAAGCCAGCTAATAATGCATGGGTAAACTGCTGGCTGCATTTGCTATACTTCTTATACGACAGCTTGTTCCTATAACTTTTATCCTTTCATTTTTGAGCAACACGGATGTTTTTGTGCTCCCCAGTCTACTACCTAAACAAGAGGCAGGCTACAATTAATAGACTAATAATTTGAAAGACCTACACTGCGCAATATCACACAGAAATATGCAAAAAAGAAACTTTACCACATGCTCAATTCTAGACCATGTGCCTTGTAAGTATTTGCAGAGGGAGGAGACATACTTAATCTCGATTCGGTGGCTCCTAAAATCAAATAATAAACTGAACATAATCTGAAACTTAGCGTAGGTAGGGAGACTAATTCAACCATAGTCACTCAACTCTCCAATTCGTCCGAAAGTTTGATCGTTCGAGAGCTTTCCATTTTAATGGGGCCTAATTCCTGCCTAAGACTCGGACATAAGAGATGCAATCATGACTCTGTCTGATACGATTTGGCTTGACTATTTTTGTCAATCAGATAACGATAATTTGTTGCACTGTTATCAAAACCCATTACAGGATGTGCTTGACGTAGGCAATACATTTCCAGCCTTTTCATGCCATGTCTGGAGGCCACTTAGCCCTTGGCCCTGGTGGTGACCCGCATGTTTGCTTTTGTGTTTGACCCGCAGATTACTTGACCTGCTGGCCTGCAGAATAAAGTCGTCGCACACTTACATGGTTTTCCTGCTTGAAAGAATTGTCAAGGATATTTTTAGTTTCTTAAGAATTCTTGTTTCAAAAAATTTAAAGTCTTGCATGTGGCTGTAGACTTCTTATCATACTATGAAGAATTCTAAAAAAAATCTGAAGAATTCTTGTCATGTTAATGTGTGCAAGGCATTACTGAATGTGATAAGCACCACACAAAGTTGTTTACCAAAAGTTGAATTAATCTATACACTTCTGCTAGGAACTGTACTATAACATACAAACATTCTCAAACCCACCCCATTTGAAATAACCTATTCCAACTTTTATCAGCTGATTTGTTGCCACAATGTACATGACATCATTCCACAAATGGGCACACTCTACAGAACATCACATTTTCTTACGTTTTTCTCCCAGGAACCAATATCCAAACTGGATTGCATTTAGTCAAGGATGGAATGGTTGAGGAGTTTATTAGAAAGAAAAAGCAGCCCATTTATGACCCAGATGAGTTTGAGAACTTTTGTATAATGCATGGTGCACCTACCCTTTTTGCAAATCTTGTAGCAGCTGTTTGTTCCAACAGGCAGGGTGACCTAAGGCATCAATTTAACAAGCGTATCGTTGTTTCAACCATATATCATATCTGTTTTGCCCTGAGCCAAAGATGCAATTTCATGCAACAAGACAACACCTTATTTATGGCAACAAATAACTTAAATCAGGAAGCTATGAACACACAGCGATCAATGGGCACAGCATGTTCTGCAAGAACAGGACATCGAATGATCAAAAAGGCTGAGACCACATATATGGCAACAGTTAATGCAGATATTGATGAGGCCACTGAGCATGGCTGGCAGATTGTTGCCAGTATTGACGATTACACGTCCATACATTCCAATCGAAGGCCCAATGCAGCTAAGGCATCTACTGCAATAAATATGTGCACAATTGTTTTCAGCATATTCAGGGACATCCCAGCTGTAGAATGGAGAACAGCAACTGATTTGCATAATCCACATGTTATTGAGGATAATTACATTTCCTTGATCACCTCTGATGACGCCATGATTCTCTTGTCTGCAACATATGCCTCTTCTATGCCAAGTTTTTGACCCAATGAGTACAAGATGTAGGCTAAACGCACATGAATATTACCAGTCAACCGCTGTCCAACAACTTAGGTTATTTGATAATTTACATTTGTTAGAATTCAAAGAACTTGCACTAAAAAGTAAGCAAGCCTTCAGCACAGCTATCAGCTGGATGCTTGACTCTAGACTTGCCCAATACCTGGAAAAAATATTGCATCTTTGTACCTGGTGACCATCCAGCACAGTTTTTTCAAGACAGCATGTTTACAACAGTTCTTTTCAGTATGTTCAGCAGGCTCCTGGATTAACAATGCCAATAACACTGCCAAGGAACATAAACCAATGATTCATTCCACTTATGGGACCGCTTCACATTGCCCTTAATGCCGAAGGAGATTTGATGCAAGTATACCATCCAGTCTTTAAGTTTATTTATGAAAAGTTTGTCAAGGGCAGCAAACTTGCAGAATCTCCGAAACCATGGCGTGTCAGCTTAATATTAGAGCTTGTATATAGTGGCTGGCTGATAATCCGTGATTCTATGTTGGAAGTATTTGAAAAGTTCAAATCATGTCATCTTAATATGCTTCTGAGTCTCCTTGACAATTACCTTCCTTTATGCATTTCAATCTACGCTGTCACATATAAATTGAATAAATTTGATGAATTCAAGGATGCTATTCTGAGAATTTGGGTGATGTTCCTCTGCTTCAAGCGCAAAAACTACAACAAGACACCACTGATATGGCTATGTCAATTATTTTATTGGCATGAAACTAACCAAAATCTCAATGAAACTGTGAAAAATAATATTACAGCATTGGATGGATATAGAGTTGAGAATACTCACTGAATAATTAGAGGGTGTACAAACAAGCATGATTCTCCTGAACTGCTAACACGAAAAGCAAAAGCTGTCTTTGCTTCAAAATCTGATCTTTGCAATTTCAAAAGCATTTTCACACCTCCAAAAAATTACACCTTCTCCCGAAAAGATCTGAAAGGCCTCAAAATTTCCTGTGCAAAAATCCTATCGGACATGTTTGAGTTTGTTGCAGGAGATAAAACAAAAGCCAGCAATGTTTCTGACATACTGAAAAATGAAAATGCGATTGACATAAAGATGCTCCCCACAGGGTATCACTCATCCAGAAAACCTAAGTCTGATTTCGCCTGTGATTATCCAGGATGTATTTCCAAACGAAGCAAGAGCAGTTGGGTTATATTAGGAGGGTGCTCTCATTCTTTTCATAGAAACTGCATTCCAAAGGCAAAAACATGCCCAATTTGCAAGCAGTACCTTAAAGTAGAAATGGAGACGCTTAAATCAACAATTAAGCAAGGCGTCATAAGCAAAAATGACAGCATAGACAATTCAAAACAGTATGAAGAAACAAATGATACAGAAATTGTTAACATTGCTGCAGTTGCCACAGAAAATATCAGCCCTGAAATTGACGCAATGAACAATAGAATCAAATCTCTGAAACCAACTTCAGAAGAGAAAAATGAGGAAAACTTTCTGAAAATTAAAAAAGCAAAACACTGCTAGAAATGCAATCATGACATGGAATATCATACCATGCGCAAGAAATCTGCTTCTTGCTCCAATTGCCCAAACGGAAAATGTCTGCCATCTGGGAAATCAATCAGTTGCAAATGCATTGAGCATTCATCCAGGGGTACATGGGCTCTTGCAACAAAATGTGACTGTGTTGTTGAGATAACAATAAATTCTTCACAAAGCAGCCTAAACATTGAAATGGGGGGACTTGGGAGCAATGCCTGCACAATAATCGCTGGCTTGACATCAGCTGCATTCCTGCAAGACCAAACACCTTTCAGCCAACCAAAAGATTTGGTAGCATTCTATAATGAGGAAATGATTGATTGAAATTACATATACAATCTCAATCAAGAGAACTTACCATCATTAAATATATATGCAGTGGAAGCATCAAAAATATTGGGTTTAAAGATCAACCAGGAAGATGTTTTTGATGTATCTGATGCTAGAATATTTGGCTGCCAGGGTGGTTGCTTAGAGTTCCAGCTCTTTCATTATAATTGTTCCATGTCTTCCAGCAGTGTCAATGGCTATCTGTCAGAAAAGAAATCTTCTCTATCTGTTTGATAGTCACCCACATCTTGGGAAGGGTGCTGTGATCTCCTTTTGTTTACTGGAGAAATTACCTGCATTTGTAGGATATTTTGAAAGCCTTGTTTTTAAAACAGTGGGCACTTTTTCGGATATGCCACAGTATACTCCTTCTCAGCTGTTTATAGTTGCTGCGCAGCAACTGAACTGAGCCTCGCTTTGTCATTTGCTGTGTTTTGGCGCCAAGACTTGTCTTTCTTATTCAAAGATTAGAAATGGCTGCTCACACCGATGTGGCTGACAATATCGAGGAAGCTTTAAGAATTAAAGAAGATTACGAAAGAGAAACAACAAGTAAATTTGTTGTTTTGACTTCTCACAAAAATTTTGGTAATTCAGGTNTGAAATTACATATACAATCTCAATCAAGAGAACTTACCATCATTAAATATATATGCAGTGGAAGCATCAAAAATATTGGGTTTAAAGATCAACCAGGAAGATGTTTTTGATGTATCTGATGCTAGAATATTTGGCTGCCAGGGTGGTTGCTTAGAGTTCCAGCTCTTTCATTATAATTGTTCCATGTCTTCCAGCAGTGTCAATGGCTATCTGTCAGAAAAGAAATCTTCTCTATCTGTTTGATAGTCACCCACATCTTGGGAAGGGTGCTGTGATCTCCTTTTGTTTACTGGAGAAATTACCTGCATTTGTAGGATATTTTGAAAGCCTTGTTTTTAAAACAGTGGGCACTTTTTCGGATATGCCACAGTATACTCCTTCTCAGCTGTTTATAGTTGCTGCGCAGCAACTGAACTGAGCCTCGCTTTGTCATTTGCTGTGTTTTGGCGCCAAGACTTGTCTTTCTTATTCAAAGATTAGAAATGGCTGCTCACACCGATGTGGTTGACAATATCGAGGAAGCTTTAAGAATTAAAGAAGATTACGAAAGAGAAACAACAAGTAAATTTGTTGTTTTGACTTCTCACAAAAATTTTGGTAATTCAGGTGAGTGTTTCTGGAAGAGCAGTTTGGCATGTTCTTAATCTTTTGTCTTGCACTAAAAAGGCCTATGTTTTTGTATGTATACCTCCTAATCTACTGCTATAGGCCTATTTTTTGTAGTTTTTTCTTGTTTTTTTATCGTTCTTAACAAAAAAACCTTCCATTTCATACTGCAAAATGAAAAATAGAAGGAAGCTCAGTGCTCAGATTTTGATGATTTATTTGCTAAATATGACACAATACATACAAAGCAAAACTTAGGAAGGAGAGGCAAGGGTATGGTATGGTGGGGTGGTGGCAGGATTGATCAGAAAATGACAAATTATCATCACATGACTTTAAAATTTCACATTTGGCCATTTGTCTTATGCAAATTTGGTCACATCTAATCCTGCAAGACTGTGGAATTCATGGGGAGATTTCTGAGTTGCTAGCCAATGGCAGGGAATGTTACCTCTAAAAATTGAAAAAATTATAGTTCNTTTCTTGTTTTTTTATCGTTCTTAACAAAAAAACCTTCCATTTCATACTGCAAAATGAAAAATAGAAGGAAGCTCAGTGCTAAGATTTTGATGATTTATTTGCTAAATATGACACAATACATACAAAGCAAAACTTAGGAAGGAGAGGCAAGGGTATGGTATGGTGGGGTGGTGGCAGGATTGATCAGAAAATGACAAATTATCATCACATGACTTTAAAATTTCACATTTGGCCATTTGTCTTATGCAAATTTGGTCACATCTAATCCTGCAAGACTGTGGAATTCATGGGGAGATTTCTGAGTTGCTAGCCAATGGCAGGGAATGTTACCTCTAAAAATTGAAAAAATCATAGTTCTTTGTCTTGTGTTGAACTGTTGATCTGTGTTGATCCAGAGGATGGGGATATCTAGACATCCATTTGACCCGTTGCACCATTTGACCCACATACCCCCTCCCACACCATAAATAAGGACTTTCACTGCAATGTTGTGGTTCTCTAACTTTATTTTGTTATTTTGTAGCTGTTGACTTGAAAGGCAAGAAAATTTATTGGAATGCTTCTTCGATATGCAGTAGGAATGGTCCAATTGTGGAGGAGAATGGTTTTTATGTACCATTTATCATTTTGGAGAGAAAAGTATACAACTGCCATCATGGTGAGCGTGTGAGCATGGTGAGTGTGTGAGTGTGTGAGCAGATAAAAGCATTTCAAGCAAAAAGAAAGCCAAAGAGAATGCAGATGCAAAACAGGCAAGGCAACACAGGAATGTATGACCTGTTACCATTCATTATAACACACCATAAATAAGGACTTTCACTGCAATGTTGTGGTTCTCTAACTTTATTTTGTTATTTTGTAGCTGTTGACTTGAAAGGCAAGAAAATTTATTGGAATGCTTCTTCGATATGCAGTAGGAATGGCCCAATTGTGGAGGAGAATGGTTTTTATGTACCATTTATCATTTTGGAGAGAAAAGTATACAACTGCCATCATGGTATAGATAAAAGCATTTCAAGCAAAAAGAAAGCCAAAGAGAATGCAGATGCAAAACAGGCAAGGCAACACAGGAATTTATGACCTGTTACCATTCATTATTGCTACCGCATTGTTATTATGCTATACAGTAGATGGCTTTGCTTTCTTGTGTTTGTTCAATCAAGGGATGCCAACATACCATATTTTGTTTTCTGACAAATGAGAAATGTATCTCCTTTGTAGAAAATTCATAATAAGAGCAAATAAAGGTCATTATGAGGGGTTGAAGACACAGGCTTTTGCCATATTCTTTTGGGCATCTTCTGAAAACGGTAGAGTTAATAGTAAGCTAAAATCCTATTCTTTTGGTGCCATTCTATCGAAAACAATAGACTTCACAGACTTCAGATCATTTTCTATCAAAGCCCATTCTTTTGGTCATTCCGTTTTTGGTAGACTTCCGAGAGATTTTTGTCGTACTTTTGGGCTTTACTGAAAACGATAGGCTTCCAAGGCCTCGGAAACCTTCTGCTCCTGAAGCTGGTAGACTTCCGAGAGATTGCAAAGAGACTTGTTTCGTGAATTGAAAAGTTCACAAAACATTCAAAAATACAATGAAATATTATGAATTTCTCCTGGGATTTGAAAAACGAAAGTACAATGCATTGCAATGGCTTCAATTCGCTCAGCCAAACATAACCTTTGAACTCTCAATCTTTCAGAATCCTCATTCTTTTGGGATTGTCTCTGCGAAGTCTGCCAACTCTACCATTTTCAGAATTCGCATTATTTTGGTAACTGACAGTTTTCTCTGGGCAGTCTACCATTTTCAGAAGACTTCCCAGACTTTAGATGCCAAAGAATACGGTGACCATCCAGGAATACATCCAGCACTTGAAGTTGAAACCACAAAAAAGCAAAAACCTCACCTTCAATGGTCAGGAAAAAATTGAATCTTGATAGCTGAAATTTGATTATCTCACACTACTTTTTTTCCTCAGACAGTTGTTAGTATCTTGAAGCCTTGCTATCTTGAAATATTTTATGTGAGCATGAGTTTGAGATAGCTGGGTTCAACTGTTCAAGCTACAGTACAGGCCATGTTCACAATAAAAATTCTTAAGAATTCGGAAAAAATTTCAAGAATTCTCCCCATTTCGATAAGAATTCTTTAACCATGTGAAAGAATTCTTTGGAATTCTCAGGCAGGAAAACTATGTTAATGTGCACAAGGCCTGTATTTCTTGTTGCGTAATATTAGATGTTATGTTAATCTAACATTATCATATTCTTAAGATTGGAGACCACAATGTGTCCAAACGAAGATTTTTGGTGCAGCCAACAAAGAAACTGGGATGTCAAGCAAATGTCATTTTCCGTGAAATTGTTATTTTTCCAGATTTCAAGGTACCAAGATACAGTATAGTTATACCTGTATAACATTATATACCTTGATATCAGTGTATCAGACAATAGTTTTGTTGGTTTGGAACAAGTATCAAAGTGGACTGTTTTTAAAGATAAATTTTTCTATAGCATACAACAAAATTGGCATTTTGTGATAGAGGAAAACTAAGTACCGGGTGTCGCAAATGATGTATTATCGTTTGATGGCTTATATGTCCATAACCGATGAACTGTTTTTCAAAAACTGGTAAAACCACAACCAACAGATTACAATACAATTTAGCCTAGCGATCAAATAAACAAAGTTTTTGAAAATTGGTTCATTGGTTATGGACATGTAAGCAATCAAACAATAATACATCATTTTGGGACACCCGGTACATATATTTAAGAAAAGATGCAAAAATTGCTATATTACTATTGGTAAAATTTTGCAAGTTAACAACTGAATACTGATGTTTAAATGATGCTTTGCAAAATTTGATGAAACTGTGATCACACCCCTTCACATTGATGATGATTCACATTCATTATCAGCTTATATTAAAAATATATCTATAGTTTCATATTGAAATAAGAGTAGTTTCACAAGCACATTACAAGTTATTTTTTTGGAACGAAGATATGAAACCCCAGAAAATGGCTGCCTTAGTTTCTATGCAGCTTTTGCTGTTTGTATGTCCAATGAAATATAATCTCTTCAACTTTTGTAACAGATTACAACGGAAACAAAGTATTTCAAAGATAACACAAGCAAAAAGCTAAAAGAGCAGTGGGTTACTGGAATGGTTAAAAACTGGAAACGCTGTATCCATGTACAATTTGCAAATGTGAATGAACACACTGGACATCATATTGGAGAGGTACAACATGAAGTTTTTTTCTGGAATTGCATAAACTTATTGTGAATTAACAAACGGTTTCATGACATATTCCTTAAATCAATTAAGGAATTTCCTGTAGTCTACAAATATTACAAAATGTTTACCCTATGCTCAAAGACTTGGCTACTGTATTTAAAAACAGAATAGCTTTCCTGGATCCCTTCAAGTTTGTTGAATTATAGTAAGGGTGATGTTGTGTGAGAGGAAGTTTCTAATTGATGGTAGCAATATTATGCGATCTTATTTTGGACCAGAAAACTTTCCACTGTGATCCAGATTTCCATTTTAGTGTAATTAATGCCAAAAAATGAAAAAATCTGATTTGTACAAAACTGATTTTTTTATTGAACCGTAGCCTGGGGTATGTTAAAACTCAAAAATTATTTCAAATCGGGGAATTTAGTGCTGAGAAAACATTATTTCCAGTCAGCCCTAAAAAGTGTATTTCAAGCTTCTTTCATAGCACAGCAAGCCACAAAATAGCACTAACTTTCAAATTAAATTTCTTGGCTTGCACTCACTCGATTTTCATGATCTTTGTTTTGTTTGACAGATTAAACCTTGCAGAGTATGTGGTTGAAAAGGTTGATTGAAAATTTAATGTTTTGGATTTTGCGAATTCATAATGGTTACCAAACATTAAAAAAAAACTAAAACTGAATCACGAAACGCTTCTTCAACACTAAAAACAAAAAATCTATATTTGAGAATTCTTGTAAAGCCTATTGCAGAATCAAGTTTAACCTATTGGCAACACTTTTGCAAAAGGGCTAAGTAGACTATACTCTCAACTAATTTTGGCTGAGGAAAGAACCCTGAAGTACAATTTTTAGGCCTGACTTGAAATAATGTTTTCTCAGCATTTAATTGTCCGATTTAAAAAATGTTTGAGTTTTGACATATCTGAGGCTACGGTTAACGATAGAAATGTCAGTTTTGTGCAATTCGGATATTTTTATTAGGAAATATTTTCATTTATCAATATTGGATGGCAGGTATTTGGAAAATGGTGGATTATTAAGGGGTTTACTTTGCATCTATTTCATGATATATTTTGCCTGCAGTCTGAGCCATTACAAATGTTTACCCTAGGCTGGTGGTCTGTCTCAAAGGGTAGACCCACTGATTTCACGCAGGATTGAAGAAGTTATGGACGAGCAAGGTGTCAGCAATGTGAAAGAAATGAAACGGCATCTGGAGTATTACGTAAGGAAAGAATTGTTCCAAGGGAAGGAAAAACCAGCAAGATCAAATCGACGTTATTACCCCACGAAAGCAATGATAAGGAACAAGATGTATAACCTTCATGTGAAGAAAAGGTTTTCAAAAATTGATCAAGAGAATGTAGCTGCAGCTATAGCAGAATGGCGAAGGGAATCTCCGGCAGATAAGTTCTTCTTTCGACCATACGCTGAAATCGATGACACAGCTTTAAATGAGGACTTGGAATCTGTAGCCGATAAACAACGTGAATCATGCGATTTGAGAGTGCTGTCAAATTTATCACGCCAGAAACTATTGGTTGTTCACCAAACTGTCTTCCAACAGCACTTGCTTCGAAGATATGGGAACACCGCATGTTTTTTAGATGCAACCTATAAGACCACCAAATATGTTCTTCCTTTGTTCTTTCTGGCAGTTAAGACTAATGTAGACTATCAAGTGGTAGCATCCTTTGTTGTGCAAGATGAGCGAAAAACGTCCATTCAAGAAGCACTCGCAATTGTGAAACGCTGGAATCCAGAATGGAAACCTACAACATTTATGACAGATTTCGACGAACAAGAAATTGGTGCCATCGAGGAAACTTTTCAAGGTTGGTGGTATGAAATTTCTCCAAGGTTGCTCCCAAATATATTGATCAGCTGAATATGAAACTTTAACAATCTGCAAAGCTCTCTGGATGTCTTAATAAAAAGTTTTCCCGTTTTAAAAATCGCGAAAATTCGACTATCGAACCTGTCATAAAAGTTTCCTCTCAGAGCTCTTTTGTCAATGATCCCAAATTATTTGAGGATGGTAAGATGTTTTGTTTTCATTACTTAAAGGGTATGAAATAGTGCATTGAAAAACGTTATTCTGAGCTATACTCTTTAACCAACATAGTGAGATTTTTTCATTTTCCTTTATGTCTACAGCACTAGTTTGCGTTTCCTTATTATGATACAAAAAGAAGTTAATCTGGTAATCATCAGTGTTTTTTGTCAGCAGACTTCACAATCTGGCAGCGCTAAAAAGATCAAAACCTATAAATTTCTAAACCAATCACAAGATCAGCTTTACCTGGAAAAATGATTTGGTCATTGATGTACTTGCCAAATAAGAAATTCAAAGATCGGCCGTATAATAGAATTTTCGTGATTTTTGAAACGGGAGTCCTTTTCATTTGGGATCCGGTACTTTTGTTCAAGTTGTCTTGCTCTCAGATGCCTTGGTTGACTGATATGTATTCAAGTACTTTGAATTTCGGAACAACTTTGACTCGAACCAAATAGTTTGTATTTTGTGATGGTCCTCCTTCAGATGGTCCTCCTTCCTTGAAAGTGTTGTGATGAAAACTTCATATAAACCATTTTAAATTTTAGGTTGCAAAGTCATAATATGCGATTTTCATCGGGAACAGGCCTGGGACCGTTGGCTATCCAAGAGCACAAACAATGTAAGACCTCATAAGGAAGCGATACTTGCACATTTGAGGAAAGTTGCAAAGGCAGAATCAATCGAGGAGTTTGAAATGGCGGAAGAAACTTTGAAAGCAAGTGAATTTTGGAATGCAAACTACGGCAGTAAACTCAGAGAATGGTTTGAAAACACTTGGCTTGAAGAAAAGGAGGTTAGCATCTTTGTCTTTATCTTAAGGATGTTTTTTCGTGACAGTGGTAGATTTGAGAATCTGAGGCGGATGTTACAAACCATAGCCGTAATCCGTAGTTGATTACCTTGCATGCATGCATGCTTTTATACCCTGCCTCCTTCCCTGATAAGGATTTCAGATCGCTATCTGTCATATCTGAATTTTCATTGAAACTACTGAAGCTTTTCTAATTCTAGTTCTTTGAATGTGCCTCGTCGAAGTGGAATGTCTTTCCTTCTAGCACTTTTTCCTCGCCCAAATCGACTTTCTTTCCTTCCAAGTAGCGCAGCCTCAGTTTCGCTTTATCTTCGAAATGAGTACGAGGTTCCCATATTGAATTGTATTGGCCTAAGTTGCCTAAGTTGTTGTTGTTTTGCATAATGTTGTTTTGCTGCAAGGGGAAGGTGTTGAATTGGTGTTGAAGAACTGCTTCATGAAATCAGCAAAATAGATGACCAAATAAGAACAAAAGAATGAAAGATGGATGAAAAAGCAATAGAGCAGTCTTTGGTANGAAAGCAAGTGAATTTTGGAATGCAAACTACGGCAGTAAACTCAGAGAATGGTTTGAAAACACTTGGCTTGAAGAAAAGGAGGTTAGCATCTTTGTCTTTATCTTAAGGATGTTTTTTCGTGACAGTGGTAGATTTGAGAATCTGAGGCGGATGTTACAAACCATAGCCGTAATCCGTAGTTGATTACCTTGCATGCATGCATGCTTTCATACCCTGCCTCCTTCCCTGATAAGGATTTCAGATCGCTATCTGTCATATCTGAATTTTCATTGAAACTACTGAAGCTTTTCTAATTCTAGTTCTTTGAATTTAATTTATTTGTTCAATCAAGAGCACGACAGTAGTCCTTTGCGTTACCGGTTTGAACATTATTTGAAGAATGAAATTGCCTTAAACAAGGGACTCATAACTAATTATGATGGGGTAAAATGCGCTTTGCAAATATTCTGTTCCAAATATAGTTTCCGGGCTACCGCATCAATTGCAGTTACCCTTCATCTTTTCCAACGAGGACTGTTAACAGTGCAACATCGGCTTAAGGCCGTCGATGCCCACATTGATATTCGGTGACTTCAAAATCATCATGATGTTATATCTTTACAGCGATGGGTATGGGCATTCCGAAAGCAACAACTGCAGACAGTTATTGTTACAACAAATAATGGCGTTGAAAGGCAAAATAAAGAATTCAAGCGGGAGTTCTTGATGCAGTACAGAGACAAGTCATTGAGCACCATGCTTCGTGTCCTAATAGAGTCATTCCTTCCAGAAAAACGGGACTCGTAAGTATTATTTTTCATTTATCTACAGTTTCTTTGATACACTACGCGTATTGCAGTGTGCGCAGCATGCATAAAACATGTTTCTAACAGGTTCTGAAGATCATGAGCTACCTCCAGATTAGGACATTTTGATTTGATGTATATTTAGGATTGTGGAAAGAAAATTTGCAGTAAAAATTTCTGGTAGAGCCAATGTTGCAGTCAACTAAAGCTGTAAGTGTAAAGGAGTATATTCTAGGAATTTTGTGCCCAAAGTATCGATAGCCTCTTCAAAATGCGCCTCACATTTACATCCTAGAACTTTTTAAGAACTTGAATGTCATTTTGCGAGTCAATAGAAAAGTCACCAAGATTTTTGAAATCCTTGCTGTTGCTACAAAAATATCGTGTTCTTTGATTTGTAACTTGGATGCATATCGTTGGTCGAATCAGTTTTTGTTCATGATTTCAAATCAAATTATGTTTTGATAGACATTTCTCCTTCGTTTCTGTTCCATGAATTTTGCAAAAATTGATCTTCTCTTATAATCCATTGCATGTTCTGTTTCATTTGACTTTTTTAGGCATAGTAAATTGATTTGCATGGGCCCACGCAATAAATACAATCTTACAGAAATAGGATGGCCATGATTTTAAAGAAAATTCTTTCCCCTAGGTATCGTAATTTGAATATGCACTTCAGTGGATATACGCGCAAGTACAATTTCGATGTTCCCGATTTCATGCGTGATAAGCCTAGAAAATTTGTCAATCATATGCGAGAAAGAATGACAGCTGCTGCAGAAATTCGTTCAACTTCTGTGAAGGAAATAGATGAACAGAATGGTTTGTTCAAAGTTCAAGGGAGAGGGAAGGACACCTGGTACAAGCTGAATTTTGCTGCAAGTTGTTCTGATGAAATGCCACATTGTCAATGCCCCGATTGGGCACAAAATCTGTTGCCGTGCAAGCATTTCCTAGCAGTCATGAGAGAGTACCCAGCATGGAACTGGACTAAATTCCCCAAAAGGTATAGAGAATCTCCGTTTATAACATTGGATGACTTCATCGTTGCAAAGGTTCGTCCACCAAGTGAGATCGTTGAAGACTTCGAAGAAGTTGAGATTAGTAGCCAATTAGATTTCAAAGAGCTTCCCACATTTACGCCAAATCATCGAAGCAAAGCTACAGCGTGCAGAGAAGTGTTAAAGGAAATGAAGAGCCTTACCTATGTTGTGTACGATGAAGAGGCTCTCATTGAAGTTACAAATGCACTAGAAGACATCATGGCGAAGTTGAAAATGGCTGCTACTCATGATGATGGATTTGTGCTAGAGGATGAAAAGGATATCACCTTTCGATCAAAAAAAACATCACCATCTGGACAACTTCCACAAAATGACAAATACCAAAAAACTCTTGACATTCCACTTCGACGAGGCAAGCGTCCTGGTAGTAACAGAGTCGGGATTGGTGCAGAAAATGCCAAACGCGCTTCCAAACTTGACATCCGATGCCATTTGGAGAAGAAATCGACGCAGGAGGATTTCGTCGAAAAAGTCCAGGAAGAAGCGTATTATGAAAGCATGTATGATTTTTATGAAAATTTACTCTGGGAAACCGAAGGAAAAGATGAAGCCCGTGATCTATGGACTCCACTGCGCGCAGACCAGACAAGCACCATGCTTGACAAAGCGTCCGATACCGACATAGAGATAACCTGTGTCAAGAAAGGAGATGAAGGACCTCGTAAAACTAAACGAAATCTTACGCTGACAACGGGAGAAATTAAGACCATTGAAGAGAATCACATGCTGACCGACGAGTCAATTAACATATCGCAGAACATCCTCAGCAGCATGTTTCCTGACTTCAAAGGTTTCCAGGACACCGTAGTTGGTGCCACTCATGCTTTTGATGTTGTCCCAAAGGGACAAAAATTTATCCAAATCTTGCACGATGGTGATCTGCACTGGGTATGCATTTCACATTGCCTTGACCCACATAAGAGTGGCATCAATGTTTATGACAGCCTAAATAACGGGGCTGTTCCCAGGTTTGTAAAGAAGCAGATTGCCAGTATGCTGTTTGTTCGCGAACCAGAAATCCATCTCAACATCGTGCCGGTCCAGCAACAAACGAATTCTGTTGATTGTGGAGTATTCGCTGTTGCTTTTGCCACATCTTTGGCATTTGGAGAAGACCCCACACAAATGAAATATGACACTGCAGCCATGCGACCTCACTTGTTGAGCTGTCTACAGAAAGACTCCTTCAGTCCTTTCCCAGTGACCGAAAAGGCCTCTAAAAGATGCAGTTTTGCAAAAAGCAAGCGTATAACGATGGAGCTCTTTTGTAGCTGCCGAATGCCATACGAGGCACCAAAGTCGAGGAAGGACTATATGGCCGAATGTGACATCTGCCATGAATGGTACCATCAACGCTGTGAAAAGATATCAATGAACATTTTTAACAAAAGAGGAACTGGTTTTACATGTAACGGATGTTCAAAGAAAACTTGCTGAAGTATAGATATTGATAAGTTATACGTACTTTATTTTATAAGAAACTGCCCATAAGAAAATCAACTCTCAGATTGCCAAAAAATTAAGAAACTCCAGTACTGGAAGAATATAAGTTAAGAAACTATTTAGTTTGATAAAGGAAATCCTTGACATATTTTTACTTTACTTTCGCTTTGTTTCATGTATCCTATTTCTCGTAAGGTACTTGAGTCATGTCTAAGCATTGGAAAGGCTTAAAAAACCTTGTTTGGAAATGTTCACGAGTGCACAGGTAAGGTACCCAGTACCCAGGGTAAGGTAGTGAACATGAATATTGTTTTGAAACCTCTAAGAAACTCTCAAGAAACTCTGAAGACTGAAAAACTGATAATTTTAAGAGACTTTCAGTACTGGGCCAAATTCTTAGTTTCTTATAAAAAAATACGTGTAGATGTTTTTTCTTAAAAAAATACGTGTAGGGATCAGTGCCAATTGCGTTTTTCGGGCACGCTTAGAGCAACGACGACTGTTTGGGAATGTTGAACATATATAAACGTGCATGCTATTATTAAACTTTCCCAAAGGTGAGTTTCAATCTCTAAAATCATAATAAAAGGTTCAAAATTATAACCTTTATGGACCTCACAAACAATTTTTTAAATACAGAGTGCATGCTCAGATCTCAGCAGGTATTTTCCCAGAGAAGTTAGTTTCTCGAAGGGGTAGGAGGTTGGCCAAGTTGTGGATAGAGGTGTGCCGCCAGCATCTTCAAAATGGCACCGTTGCCTACAACAATTATAGTGAAATTAGTGGCCTTGGCAAGAGTAATTTATAGATTTGAAGTACCTTCTCATAAAGATTCCCCGCACTCCTTGTGGTTTATTTACTGCAATGTGTACTCTTGCTTGAATGAATCTTGGCGTCACAGTAACATTGATGGTCAATTAACTGACAAATGCCGCATGAGCGTATGGGGAGATAAATTTGGGTGGAAAAAAAAGTGTTTGCGAAAATTTTGCCCGGCTTAAGACTACTTTCTGCCCAATTGTAGCCGATTTTTGCAACTCTTATAAACGTTCGGCGTTAAGAATGTAGTAGCTCACCTCCCAAGCCCCCTGTCTCCTACGCCTATGATAATTGGTAAATGTGGTGTTGTACCGACTCAATGAGATGTAAAGAGTGAAACAACATTCTTATCAAGAAAAAATGCGATGATATACACATATTTTTTATAAGAAACTAAGAATTTGGGACTCTAATGAAAGTTTCTTAAAATTGTAAAAAATTAAATTTCTTACGAGTTTCTAGAGGTTCCATAACAATCTTGATGTTCACTACCTGTGCCCTCATGAACATTTGAAAACAATTTTTTAAGCCTTTCCAATGTTTAGACATTACTCAAGTACCTTACGAGTAATATGATGCAGGAAACAAGTGAAAATAAAATGAAAATATGTCAAGGATTCCCTTTATCAAAGTAAATAGTGGAGTTTCTTAATTTTTTGGCGATCTGAGAGTTGAGTTTCTTATGGGCAGTTTCTTATAAAAAAATACATGTATTTGATATTTGATTGATATTTGATGGTACTTTCTTATCATGAAGTTATACGTGTACTCTTTCAAAATTTGTTTCAAGTTCAAATCAAATAAAAACTGACCAATTCCATTTGCTTTCACGGAGATGGTACTGAGATTGTAAAGACACGAGCTTCTGGGCTCGAGTTTCTTTCACTGTGGTTGCGTAGACGTGAGCTGCTGCGCTGGCGCGATCTTTCTCTCACAATAAAAACGAGGCTTTGAATATTTGCAAAATGACAAAGCGAGGCTCAGTTTAGTTGCTGCGCAGCAACTATAAACAGCTGAGAAGGAGCATACTGTGGCATATCCGAAAAAGTGCCCACCGGGGGCAGATTCTTTGGGTTAGGGGTGCCTCTCAGACCGTTACCATTCTGGCATTCTGTTAGCAAAAAGTTAAATTATGCGCTCCAATTACAGTACAATCATTTTTATAAGAAACCTTGGTAAGAAAGTCTAGTGGGAAACTTTCAACTTTTGGTACAGGAAAAATCACTGCTTTATACCGGGTGAGCCAAAAAAGAATCCCCTTTTGGAAGGCCATGCCTGCTCCCTTTAATATCAAAGCAATTATAATGAAAACTGTCTTGTTTTATTGCCAATATGTTCAATTAGGCTCTGCAATTTGCTAGGCTTTTATCAGCCATTCATTCCCGTGGATGTGGGGGATTTTTTGCAGAGAGCCCCTTCTAAAGACCTTCAAAAAAGAGAGAATACAATGAGCAAATTTTCCTTGGTTTTCCTTCTTAAAAATGATGACACTCACATGTATTCATGTATTTTGTCCTCTTGGGAGGATGGAATCCCCCTGAATAGGTTATTGATACCAGGGGGAGAC
>REGL01001970.1:9400-28509 GCA_004194395.1 Aurelia aurita complex sp. Pacific
GAGTGTTGTGGATAGTATGTTGTTCCCAGTAAAATCTCTAGATCACGTTGCACCACCTGTCCTTCACATGATGATGGGTATTGTTGAAAAAATTTATCAGATACTGGTTCAACATTGTAATGGTTTGGATGATGATGAAGATTCAAGTATTCAAGATTCAAGCACATGCACGACCCTATCACGCTCTTACGACTGGCACAAGAACCACCACCACCAGCATCCCACCCACTGTACATTGACACCAGCACCCACACACACAGTCGAACAGCACCACCACCATCACCAACACCAACACAACCACAATCATCACCTCACCTCCCACATCTCTCCGAATACAGTGACCAGCAGTTCTTTCACGGCAACCCCATCTCCATTCCTCCGTATCAACACATCCAAGAAGAATTTCACAACATACCATTGCCATTGCCACGAAAACGCCGCTATACACCACCATCTCCACAAACAGATCCTTTACTCAATTTCAACTCATTACCGTCCCACTCACCATCTCCATGCCCACCAACTCCACCACCAAAGAAGAAACGCAAGATGAAACAGAAGAAGGTATCCACTAATCACCCTACTACACTTGCAACAACTGCACCCATTGCACCAACTGCACCCATTGCACCAACTGCACCCATTGCACCAGCCATAACAAAAGCACCAGGACAAAAGCAGAAAAAGAAAAAAAGCAGAGAGCATAGCTGTATTAACATTTCAACTTTGAACATTTATTCCATTGATATCTTTACGATTACATATGTTGCGTTTACCTGTTACTACCTTTTGATGAGACACAAGAGAAAATAATAACAAATAGTGAAAAAATTGATACTGAGAAATAATACTGATATAAACAAAAGATAACAAGGGAGGGTAATTCCAACCCCACCCCCCAAGGGCCCACAGCAAATTGTTACTAGTGTTGTCAAGTTGTTGTAGGGTTAAATAATACTTGATCTGGGTTCCAGTATACAAGTATATGTTGAAATAAGAAACTTTTTATTGGTGAGTTGTTGGTAAATGTTATTTAGCTTCAAGTGTAAGATGCAAATCATCAGCCGATATCCTGTAACCACAGGGTCCTTCAGCTAACCCCGGGGTTCAAACCGAGTCATTGCAGAAAGCGCATAGCCCGGCCCCCTAGGGTCGCCCAAAGGACCCCCACATTTCGGGGCAATTAAATCGGAATGTTTTTTGTGGTACAGGTGCCCCAGCAGACCAGCGTCCTGGTCCACCAATGCATCTGGTAGTAAGGATTAGAGTTAAGGTTTACAGATTTTAGTCTATGACCGGTTAAATTTAGATCTGACCAGTTTATCTTTAGTGTTTTTGTGTCTTTTTAAAGCCACAAAAGGTTGTTTTGTCCATATTTGTTTAAGTATATCATCACTCTCTATTGATCGCCAGTTGTTTTTTAATATTTTACCAACTTCTATTGATGTGTTGTCATATGGAATGACAAAAGGGAGATTTTTTGCTGTTTGTGTGGTCTGTTTGTTGTTGTTAAATAGTAAATCTGATTGTGAGTATTGTCTGATCTTGTTGAATTGTGTTTTTATTTCAGAGAGGTTGTAGCCCCTCCTGATTAAGTTGTCTCTCAATGTTTCTAGTTTTTCCTCAAGTTGTTCATTGTTGGTGATTATTCTCCTGTATCTCAAGGCCTGGCTGTAAATGATGCCTTTCTTGCAGCTTTTGGGATGAAAAGAGTTATTATGTAACAGGGTGCATATATCTTGTTTCTTCACAAATAGGGTACTTTCCAGTATACCCCCTTTGTTGAAGTATATGGTTGTATCCAAGAAATTAGTCTCCTGCAAGGAGTGTTCAGCAGTAAATTTAATAGTTGGAAAACATTGGTTGCAGTGGTTTAAGAAGGTAAGGAGGGACTCCTTCCCATGCGTCCATACAAGAAAAATATCATCTATGAATCTTTTCCACACCAGGGGTGTTTTTTGTTCTGGAGCAGTAGTTAGTATCTTGCTCTCACAGTTGTGCATGAATATGTTAGCAAAATTGGGAGCAAATGGGGAACCCATTGCTGTACCATGAACTTGTAAATAGTATTTGTTGTCAAATTCAAAATAGTTGTGCTTTAGAATGAATGTGAACATTTGTCGTAAATCATGTAATGAAAGGGGCAGTGCCCCTTGGTAAAATGTTTCCATTGCATCAAGGCAACATTGTATACCTACATCCTGTGGAATGTTGGTGTATAAAGATTTTACATCCATTGTCACTAAGATGTTGCCCGGTTTTATTTGTTCCTGTAACCTAAAGACAGTTTGTAAGAAATGGTTTGTGTCCTTGATAAAGGAGGGTATTTCCTTAACAATTGGTTTCAGATAAAAATCAAGGTACTGTGACAATGCCACAGATGATGATTGGCAGCCTGAGATGATTGGTCTACCAGGGCAGTTCTCTTTGTGTATTTTCGGTAACATATAGAATGTTGGTGTTTTGAAGTTTGAAGGTGGTGCAAGAAATGAGTAAAGATCCTCATCAATGCACCCTTTGGACAGGAGATGTGATATGAATGTTTCTATCTCCATTGAGAGAGTAGGTGTTTTGTCTTCAGTTTGTTCCTTATAGTAACCCTCATCTCCAAGTTGTCTATTAGCTTCTTCAATGTATGATTGCCTGGGCCAAAGGACAATCTTGCCCCCTTTGTCAGCAGGCTTGATGATCATTTCTTTCCTCCTTTCCAGATTTAGTAGGGCTGACAACTCAGCAGGGCTGAGGATATTGTTGTTTTGTTTGGGTTGTTCATAAAGCTGCAATAAATCCTTGCTCGCATTCCTGAAAAAAGTTTGTAAAGTTTTTTGTTTGTAAGATGGTGGCTCCCAATTTGAGCTGGATTTAAAAATTCTCGGTATCGTTTTAGTATCATTATTAGCGGGTCCTATGAAAAAATGATAGTGTAGAAGCATGCGCCTTTTAAATTTCAGGAATGCCTTGAATACCTCATTTTTCGGAACCACATCTCGAGAACTCACAAAACTGAGCCCTTTATTTAAAACACTTTTTTCGGATTTACTAAGAGGGAAATTCCCCATATTGTAAATATTGTGGCAATTTGTTTGTGCAGATATTTCTTTATTGCATTCTTATGTTTCTTGTTATCTCTTCTCAGTTTTCTGTTTTGTCCTAAAATTTTACGCAGGGTCGGAATGTTAGGCGCTTTGTCAGGTGCCACTATATGGAGAGAAAAAAATGAAGAAAAGATGCAAATTGGGTAACAAGAAGTTTGCAACATGCACAGAAAAATATATATACAAGTTAAAGTAGAAAGTTAAAATTAAGTAAAAAAATGTTGTTTCTTGACAAAGATATTATTGTTTGTATTGTTATTTTCTTTGTTCCCTTTCTCGGGATCTTCCCCTTGAGGGGCTTCTTGTACGCTTGTGCGTCTTATTGTTATTGCTATTGCGGTTCTTGTTCCGCTTGATTTCTCTCGCTTTGTTGAAGGCATGTGCCCTGGCTTTCTTTAGGGTATCTTGTACCATTTTCTCNACATCTCGAGAACTCACAAAACTGAGCCCTTTATTTAAAACACTTTTTTCGGATTTACTAAGAGGGAAATTCCCCATATTGTAAATATTGTGGCAATTTGTTTGTGCAGATATTTCTTTATTGCATTCTTATGTTTCTTGTTATCTCTTCTCAGTTTTCTGTTTTGTCCTAAAATTTTACGCAGGGTCGGAATGTTAGGCGCTTTGTCAGGTGCCACTATATGGAGAGAAAAAAATGAAGAAAAGATGCAAATTGGGTAACAAGAAGTTTGCAACATGCACAGAAAAATATATATACAAGTTAAAGTAGAAAGTTAAAATTAAGTAAAAAAATGTTGTTTCTTGACAAAGATATTATTGTTTGTATTGTTATTTTCTTTGTTCCCTTTCTCGGGATCTTCCCCTTGAGGGGCTTCTTGTACGCTTGTGCGTCTTATTGTTATTGCTATTGCGGTTCTTGTTCCGCTTGATTTCTCTCGCTTTGTTGAAGGCATGTGCCCTGGCTTTCTTTAGGGTATCTTGTACCATTTTTTCATCATATATTTCACTGGCCTCTGCGACCAGCGTATTTATTTTAATAAGTTCATTTGTTGCCAGGTGTTGAAAATTCCTGGCACATTTGTTGCCAGGTGTTGAAAATTCCTGGCATGTATTGTGCAGATTTTTTCTTTGAAAGCATTTGTTGCTTCGGCAAGTTCATCTGTGTATTTTCTTGTCAGGTTGGAGTGGGGGTCCTCTCTAAACTGTAGGCTGGTGATGGAGGGGAAGGGACCATCAGCAGCAAACCCTTCAAAAATCCTCACCCTTGAATGGTAGTAGGAGTGAGACCGCCAGTAGCTGCAGAGGTCCTCGTAAACATGGTTTGGAGGGGCCCCTGGCACACATTGTCTGTTTGTTGTTGTTAAATAGTAAATCTGATTGTGAGTATTGTCTGATTTTGTTGAATTGTGTTTTTATTTCAGAGAGGTTGTAGCCCCTCCTAATTAAGTTGTCTCTCAATGTTTCTAGTTTTTCCTCAAGTTGTTCATTGTTGGTGATTATTCTCCTGTATCTCAAGGCCTGGCTGTAAATGATGCCTTTCTTGCAGCTTTTGGTTGGAATTACCCTCCCTTGTTATCTTTTGTTTATATCAGTATTATTTCTTAGTATCAATTTTTTCACTATTTGTTATTATTTTCTCTTCTGTTTCATCAAAATCATTCAAGCAATTTTCAAAACGGAATTTCACACCCTAACCCCAATGATATTGAGTAAAATTTGGTATCAATGAAATCAGTAAAGTTTGAATATTTCGAAAATCGAAAAAAATCAATGTCGAAAATTTGGCTGCATAAGGCCTTTAACGTCCTTGTTCTCTGACTTTGTGAATAAGTCCAGTCCCTCTAATAAACTATCTTGCATTTAGTTGTCATCCTTAGACTTACAACTCTTTTAATGATTTGTGATAGACAGTTTACAAATTACAAACTGTGTCTACTTTCTAATCTATCAACAGCGCTATCTGTCTTTTTAAAGTCTACTGTCATCTACCGGTCTATCAAACATAAAAAATGATGCACATAAGAAGGAGAGAAGGATTATATTTCTGCGAAATTGATAAAGTCGTCAAAATTAATTCTGTAATACAGTCAAAAAAGTTTTATCTACTACAATGAACAACCAGAAGAATTTTGATTTGTTGAAAGAACAAATTAGCACGCAACATTTGATAAACTGATTTCGTTCAATTTTACTTACTTTCAAGTATAAATGGGGTATCTATTTTTGTAATAGTTGTATTGGTTGTGCCAGTGGTGCTTAGTTGTACTGGTTGTGCTGGTGGTTGTGCTGGTTGTGCTAGTTGTGTTAGTTGTGCTGNATGATTTGTGATAGACAGTTTACAAATTACAAACTGTGTCTACTTTCTAATCTATCAACAGCGCTATCTGTCTTTTTAAAGTCTACTGTCATCTACCGGTCTATCAAACATCAAAAATGATGCACATAAGAAGGAGAGAAGGATTATATTTCTGCGAAATTGATAAAGTCGTCAAAATTAATTCTGTAATACAGTCAAAAAAGTTTTATCTACTACAATGAACAACCAGAAGAATTTTGATTTGTTGAAAGAACAAATTAGCACGCAACATTTGATGAACTGATTTTGTTCAATTTTACTTACTTTCAAGTATAAATGGGGTATCTATTTTTGTAATAGTTGTATTGGTTGTGCCAGTGGTGCTTAGTTGTACTGGTTGTGCTGGTGGTTGTGCTGGTTGTGCTAGTTGTGCTGGTTGTGCTTAGTTGTGATCGTTGTGCTGGTTGTGATAGTTGTGCAATGAAGCCAATCACAACCAGAGCTGTGCAGTCCTAAATTGCGACCCATTTGTGTGGAAATGTAGAAGCAATAATATTAGAGCTGCCAATTTAGCACTGCAAGTGATCAATGAAAAGATGTTGGTAATTGAAAGAGGTTATTTCCAGTTCTTTCATTTTTACAGAACCATCATCTATCTATACATCTCTCGCAAAATTGCCAAAACTGTTCTGATGGCCTTCTTGAAGTAGCAGACCGCAGACCAATAATCAGAGCTGGCAGCTCTCTTTTCTCCTCTTCTGCTCCCCCTTTCCTCTCTCTATCTACTCTCATACCTATAATCCCTGTCCCTTGTGTCCCGTCTTTCTTCTCTTCTTTCGTCCCGCTTGTCTCTTCTCCTTCTCTCATGCCTGTCTCCGCCAAGAAATATTCTCAATTTGTCATGTTCCCTGTGAATAAAATACTAACTGTTATATAGTTGCTCTCAGCCATGAAATGTGAGGTTATATGAAATGGAATCTCTCATGTGTTTCATTGACTGAAGGCGATGTTGATGAGCATCCGCTCATTCTATACGTGCTACTTTTTCGCAGCAAACATATCTGTTTTAATGTTGTAATGTTGTAAGTCTCCAACTATTACAAATTGGCAAAATGGTTTTTGTTTTACAAAATCAATCAGGTAAAAAGACAGATTGGTGATTCACGGATGCAGGAAACTGTTTTCTTTAGGAAAGATCAGTACAACTTAAAACGAATGCATGATGCATTTACCAGGATTTTCAGAATTATCATAAAAGTTTCAACCTTGGTCTCTCCAATCTTTCCCTTGTCTCCACGTGACCCAAGTGAAACTCTCCGTGCTGCTGCACATAGAGATTCTTTGCTGCCTTGTATTTAAAAAAGGCCACGCCTTTATTGTTTGGCCAGTAAATTTTCTGTGAAAAGAAATCAATGACAAATTGAAACAGCGTGCACACAAACATTTCGTTTACATATATGAGAAGGTTAGGAATAGAATAAGGATGCATCGCTTGAGAATAGTGCCATGAATAGGAGGAACTATTATCAACACGTAAGTTTGTTCAATTTTGATGATGCATAAATAGATTAAGTCAACTCACATCTTTATCCCCACCAAAGTGCACCTCCACCATTTTCCCACCTGCTCCCGCTGCCATAGTTCTACGATGAATAATATTCTATATAAATATATATCTCATGGAAGGTAAAGAAATAGATTGCTACGTAGTATGCACAGGTTGTTTTTTCTGCATTTCTGATAAGCATATTCTTCACATACAATTAAGCCCCGTTAAATGTCTCAACATTGCACCGAACATCGCTCTACATTTGTAGAGCAATGCTCAGCGATGTTGAGTGGTGTTGAGTGGGGGTGTTAAAACGCTCTCAACAATTTGACTGAACATTTGTTGAGCGACGCAACTGCTCACTTTCGGAGACCCAAGACGAGGCAAACCACTATTTGGGTACAATCGTTTTGGCGCCATATACAGTAGTTTGTGTTAGTTTGTGTTCAAAATGGTGGTAGTATCTGTAACTCAAAAGCGAAAAGTCCTTGCAGCCTGGGCGGTCCTGTCCGCGGTCCTGCCCTTCTTCTTCAGATTGCTTTCCGTCTTTATTGCTTTACATTGTCTACACTCTNTAGGAAGGAAAATGTGCTCATTGTTTTCATTCGTTTTTGCAGGTTTTTTGAAGGGGCTTTCTGCAGAAAATCATCCATATCCACAGGAAGGAATGTCCGATTAAGACCGGGTAAATTACTGAACCTAATTGAACATATTGGCAATAAGACAAGACATTTTTCAATATCATTGCTTTGATATTCATGGAGCAGGGGCCGTCCAAGCGGGGATTCTTTTTTCTGACTCACCCGGTATAAAAAAGGGGCAGCTATTACGGTTTTTCAGTAGTCACTTATTCGTTGTGTTTATCGTTATTTAGAATTCGATTTTGCAGTTTAATCTTTATTTTGATGATTCATTGTGGTAAGTGTCAATCTAAATTGTGATTTTGGTTGTGTACAGGGTGTCCCAAAAAAAGGTATACAGATTTGGTTGACTCCAGCCCAGTCTGCAGAGTATGGCAGTTCTCGACTAGATCTCGCACGTGCACAACCATTTCAGCCGCGTGCACACCTCTTTTTACCAATTGTATGGCGTGCAAGGCGTGCAGAAAAAAATTTTCCGGAAACGTTATTAGGTCCTCCTGATTGCAGAAAATAAACTTGGCACAAAGGTTTGAGCCTTTCCACAGGCTAGTTTAGCACTTGTTCACAGGCGGAAGCCCTTTCACTCTAGCCGTTTGGCCTCTTCCTGGTATTGCCAATGATAAGGTGGTCATTTCCTGTACAACACAAATAAAGATTGTTTTGAAATAGATTTCTGAAGTATTCAAAACAGGTAACCACGTCTTCACATTACAGCCCTGAAGAAGTCCTGCATGGCAGGACAAAATATTGGCAACAATTAAATTAATCATATTTGCTTTTTTTTTTTGTCGTGTTGCGGTGTTTCTGCCTTTAAATTTATTCATTTTTTCGTCATCACAAGCATCTTTGGATCCGGAAATCGACGTTGGTATCGTGGCCTTTACTTTTTCAAATTATTTTAACCTTTTGATCCCTTGATTAAATTGATTCTATTTATTGTCACGTCTTTTCTGGCTTTGTTTTTATATGGCTTTCAAAATTAAATCTCTGTTTCTATGACCCGGCATTTTGAAAAAGCCTCGTGTTCTAAAGATTTGTTCATGATTCTGTGTTTTTTCCACAGCTCAAATTTTATCATTGGGCAACTACCGACAGATAGTTGCAAAAGAAGAATTAGATAGAGTAGACGAGTCGAGTATTCGCTTGTGAAATAATTTCATTATCATATTTTGATGTTACAACTCAATGCAAAATGTCATAGGAAGCCCATGCGCGCTTTGATTATGTTCACATGTATTTAGTATTAGAAACATGGGCGTAGGGGGAGATAAAATTTTGGGGGGGCTGCCCGATAAAAATTCATTGCAAAATGCAAAGGTTTAACCCTTTGTTTACCGATGGGACTCTTATGTCCCATTACGTAATTGTGTGCATACAATGGACCCTGTTTGCAATTTTTTCCTGAAAACCACAGGGATCCAGGAAGTACTGAATAAATGATTGTTTGAAAACGAGAGCAGCCCTCAGAATATTTGTGTCTCTTAGCAACAACCACGCTCTTTTGGCTAATGGCGGCTCTGGAGACACAAACAAGGTGTGTAACATTTTACTTGAGTTGTCAGTGTTTCCCCTGAAGATATTATTGTGAATAATTATTGAATACTTATTTGGCATATAAAGAACAAAGTTATTGTCAAGATAGTGAATTTAAGTTGTTCTTGGTTAGGTTTTTGGCTCGTATTTGCGCGTGACTTATAAGTCCCGTTGTGCAGTATCAGGCCCTTTAGGCCAACTTAGGCCTATGCCAGAATTGTAAACAATCATACTTCCGGGTTATGTAAGACGCATTATTTTGTAAATGCGCAGTATGTATGCCGTGTTTTAGCAATATTACCCTTTTGAATATTTCAAAAAAGGATAAAAGATATTTGAAAGAAACTGGCAAGAAACTAAAAAACTCGCAAGAAACTCTGAGTACTCAAAATCTTATATTTTTAAGAACCTTTGAGTATTTGCCCAAATTTCTTGGCTTCTTATAAAAAATACGTGTACCAATGTATTGCTTTTTCGGAGGACAATACCAGAAGAAGATTATCCCGAACTGAAGCCATTAGTAAAAAATGGAGCGTGAGCAGTTTAATATATTTGGTATTGCATGGTTTGTTACCCTGTTGCCACAATGACAGCCTTTTGTGTTTTGATGAAAAGGCAATCAATCACTAAAATAAAAGGTTAAACGCATATTTTTAAAAGATAAAAAGATAGAAAAATTGAAGTGCTAACAAGAAGCCATTTCAGGTGAAGCCATTTGATGCTCTTCGATATGAATTTGAGTTGTTACATAATAAGCGACTTGGTAATAATGTAGAGTTGCTACACTGACAATAAGATCGCATTTCAGTGTACGGTTTTCTGTGAAGATCGCAAGTTT
This sequence comes from Aurelia aurita complex sp. Pacific, assembly GCA_004194395.1. Taxonomy (NCBI): domain Eukaryota; kingdom Metazoa; phylum Cnidaria; class Scyphozoa; order Semaeostomeae; family Ulmaridae; genus Aurelia; species Aurelia aurita complex sp. Pacific. The sequence goes on from REGL01001970.1 coordinate 19,314, forward strand.
CATAAGATATATTTTGACGGGTTCTGTACACTTTTGAATATTTTTCTGGTAGTGAAGAAACTCCAAGTAACTTTTTGGCTCTGGTAGCTTCCTTTCATTTCTTCATCTGTTAAAGGGAATGTAAGCATATATAAGCCTTTGATAAAAATAACCTTACAAAGACAATATGATGTGACACGTGCCGCGCCATATTTGCATAATTGATCTACGTCAGCATGAAATATTGATATCTGATAGGCTAGACATTGACCGTCAGTGGCTTGAGGCACTTTTATATGCTTACTTTCAAAGTCCTAGTTTTATACATATTCTTGATTGCATTCTGAATATATCAAGTTAACTACCATATATCACAGCCTGGACATAAGGGGCGGAGGAGGGAATGCAGACCTTTCCTGCCCTGGTTGGACTGTCATGATGGTTGATTTAAAGATGTGACCAAGCATAGGATTTTGTGAGATATAATGAAATCTTGCTTATTTAATGTGGAAATGTAAACAGCACTACCTAGCGTATTTAATTTGAAATAATACTTTGCTTCTAGAATGTCATCAGGGAATGCAGCTATAGTAGATAGTGATAGTGATCAGGAAAGTGAATCTGACGATGCTTCGGTATCTTCTGGAGAACATGACAAGATTGTCGAAGAACACAGTGCAGCTAAACAAGGAAAGAGCTTTAAAGAGTATTTTGGAGCTGATTTGCCCAAGTCATCCAACCCTAGTAAAATAGAGCCAGCTGCGAAAAAAAGAAGAGTGCAGCGTGATGCCCATTTTTGTTTGGTTTGCAAGAAGACACTTTCACGTGGAAACAAGGCATCAAGGAAACGGCATGCCATTCAAATCACAGGGGTAATTCAAAGTTTGACATAATGGCAGACATTGTTCCAATTGATCATCAAGCAGCAGTTGCTGCAAGGAAAAGTGATAAGAGTAGTCAAAGAACACAACAAAGCCAAGTGGGGGGAAATAAAATGGTTACCAGTTCTGCATCAAGCAGCAGCAAACATCCTGTCTTAGTTGTAGAAAGCCGAGAAAGAGGCACATATTGACAGAGAGCGCGTGGCCGAGTCGATAAGGCGACTGACTCGTAAACCAAAGGTCAGAACGGCCGAGGTTCGAATCCCGCACTGGACAGTTTGGTCGCTGTCTGTAACTCTAGCTCTGGTCAACCAGAGCCATGTGAGGGAAATCTGGTAGCTGCGGCGGTTGATGGTAAAACATCCGTGGCCCCTGCTGGAAATAAGTCTCTCTCAGACTTTTGCAGGCTAGCCACGTTAAATATGATACCTACCTACCTACCTACCTACCTACGATGTTCTAGCTGAAATTTACGCAGCGATGGAGGATAACGATGTTGTTGATTTTGTTGCTGTTGATGAAGTCAGCGAAGACAATCTTACAAAGTGCATGGAGACAGACAGAGAGAAGCCAACGGCAAAAATGCAGTCTACACTAAATGTGACGAGAGGAGCAAACAAAGCAGAGCGTAATGAATCCATTTCAGAAATAAACGATAAGCTTGACCTACTTCTTGAAAAGATGAAAATATCCCAAGAGGAAAACAAGCTGGAACCATTAACGGAGATGGCAGCAGCAGTAAAGGCTTTGAAAGAGGCTTCCTGCCTGTCTGATATTGATGGCACTGGTTTCAGATTCTATCCCAATGAGTTTGATGGGGGCATTGTTCGTTGTGAAGTTTGCTTCGAAATGATTTGTGAAAAGCATCCAAACATGAGTGAACAGGATCCAGCTTTTGCACGGCACAAAATAGAGACAGCCCCAGGGAACACGTTTTCAACGGGAATAGCTGTTCAGAAAGATAGAGTGGAGCATCTGGTCTCTGGCAAGAATCAAGCCTGGTACAGCTTCAAAAGTATGCTGTTTGAGCATGCAAGCTGCTCGACTACAAGAAATGGTGGTATGGCACACTATAAGGCCCTTGTTGCCGAAAAACAACAACACATCATCAAGGCAAGATTGCAGCAAGTTGTAAGCAACCAAATGAAGTCAGCCCTCCTGGTTGTTAAGATCAAATCTGCTGCATTGCATTATGAAAATGTGATTGGTTTGATCAACAGTTGTGGGGCTGATGTTGGAAACCTTGGGCATGGAAGAAGTCAGTTCAATGGNCTTTGCTTTAACACATTTGCACCTGGATCTATATGAGGTTGCATCTGTGCATCTTACTTTGCTCTCAGCACTATTACTGGAGCCACATTTGCAGGATATAGCTTTGTCAATTGCGCTATCCTCCTTACATTTATCATTTTAAGTTACAGGGCAGTAATGTCCAGCACCAGTTTGATTGAAGGCTAATGTTACCTTTGTATCAGATTTAAGAGGAAATTCTGTAAGCACTGTCACAATGGGAAAGTCATCGATAGATGTTACAAGGACAATGGAAATGTGAATGATGTTTGCCAGGGTCTTTATCATAAAGTCTCCTATATCTCCTGCAAACTGTCTACTCTCTTTGTAGGGTGCCCTGATATCAAAGAATAGCTGTCGATTGGGAAGGAAACTGGCGTATTTTTCGTCATTGCTTGGTAGTAAATCATTCAAATGCTTCTTTACGGAAAAAGACTCTGCTGTCAGTGCAAAAAGTTGATGGACAAGGGAATTGAAAAGGCAATTTCCATCTCTATCTGTTTCTATGATTTCAAAACCTAGTTCTGTCACACATTGTTTAAGACGTTTTTGATGCCCATCGCCGTCTTGCAAACCACTCAGGCATGCTTGCTAATTCTTCAGGATGTTCAGCGCAACATCCTCGTTTACGAGCTTGTATGCTCGATCTTCAATGTTGTTGAACATATCTTTTACTGAGCTTTGTAAACATAATATATGATTAACAAACATGGCTTCTTTGTCACTGTAATGAACTAAAAGAAAGTCTTCTTCATTTTCAGCCACTCGTGCTCTCGATGCAACAATACCAAATTTATCTTTAATTCCTTCTTTTGGTTCATCTACTGCTGATTTCACGTGAAGACACTTTCACGTGGAAACAAGGCATCAAGGAAACGGCATGCCATTCAAATCACAGGGGTAATTCAAAGTTTGACATAATGGCAGACATTGTTCCAATTGATCATCAAGCAGCAGTTGCTGCAAGGAAAAGTGATAAGAGTAGTCAAAGAACACAACAAAGCCAAGTGGGGGGAAAGATAGAGTGGAGCATCTGGTCTCTGGCAAGAATCAAGCCTGGTACAGCTTCAAAAGTATGCTGTTTGAGCATGCAAGCTGCTCGACTACAAGAAATGGTGGTATGGCACACTATAAGGCCCTTGTTGCCGAAAAACAACAACACATCATCAAGGCAAGATTGCAGCAAGTTGTAAGCAACCAAATGAAGTCAGCCCTCCTGGTTGTTAAGATCAAATCTGCTGCATTGCATTATGAAAATGTGATTGGTTTGATCAACAGTTGTGGGGCTGATGTTGGAAACCTTGGGCATGGAAGAAGTCAGTTCAATGGTATGATAAAAGCTTTCCAATCGNAAACATGGCTTCTTTGTCACTGTAATGAACTAAAAGAAAGTCTTCTTCATTTTCAGCCACTCGTGCTCTCGATGCAACAATACCAAATTTATCTTTAATTCCTTCTTTTGGTTCATCTACTGCTGATTTCACGTGAAGACACTTTCACGTGGAAACAAGGCATCAAGGAAACGGCATGCCATTCAAATCACAGGGGTAATTCAAAGTTTGACATAATGGCAGACATTGTTCCAATTGATCATCAAGCAGCAGTTGCTGCAAGGAAAAGTGATAAGAGTAGTCAAAGAACACAACAAAGCCAAGTGGGGGGAAAGATAGAGTGGAGCATCTGGTCTCTGGCAAGAATCAAGCCTGGTACAGCTTCAAAAGTATGCTGTTTGAGCATGCAAGCTGCTCGACTACAAGAAATGGTGGTATGGCACACTATAAGGCCCTTGTTGCCGAAAAACAACAACACATCATCAAGGCAAGATTGCAGCAAGTTGTAAGCAACCAAATGAAGTCAGCCCTCCTGGTTGTTAAGATCAAATCTGCTGCATTGCATTATGAAAATGTGATTGGTTTGATCAACAGTTGTGGGGCTGATGTTGGAAACCTTGGGCATGGAAGAAGTCAGTTCAATGGTATGATAAAAGCTTTCCAATCGTACATGTACAAGAAAACACGGGATTATCTCACAACCCCTATGCCATCAACTGGCTTGCCACTGCATTATGGAACTACGTCAGACAAATCAACTCCTGCTCATGTTTCAAATCATGCAATGGTGATACTGGTGATCGTTGCTGGAAAAAGACAACGATTCCAGTTGATGCTCCAGCTGTTTATTCATTCTCAAATGCAGAGCATGAAGGCGGTACAGCAAGAGAGCTAGCCGAGCAAGTATCATCCGCTTTGATCAGTACTCTCAAGTTTCGAGCTACCACGTTGTCCTACCTAATGGCACACCAAGCTGATGGCCAGTACCAGGCAAAAATGTTTCTTGCAAGGCTGGAAGAATGCACTCAAGGGGCGAATGAGGCCGCACCTCTACCTACAAATCATGAGACGTTCTTCGTGATTCCATGGGACACAGCACATTGGATGGATCTTTGTATGGCAGCTATTTGAGAAAAGAAATAAGGTGGAGAAATTTTTAGACATTTTATTAAAAGGGCCAATAAGTTTAACATAATGTTTGGCAGAAGGAAAGGTCATGCTGAATATCAAGGGTTTGCAGCAGAAAACCAACTGAAAGCTCATGTGACAAAGGTTCATGCTACTATGAGATTCGCCAGCAGTGCCTTCCCACAGTTTGAGAGCATCTATGCCAGCTATGAAGCACTTGCCAAGTCATTCACGGAAATGAGAGAAACAGATGATGAAGAAGAAGTATTTCGTGAAAGGGCGAGATTTTTGTGTTGATCTTTGTGGTATCATAGATGTCATGTCTAAGCCAATGGAAATGATGGTCAAAGCCTAATCCTTAGACAAATACTTATGGTCTATCACAAAGTGGTGACCCAGGGTCAAAGCCATGCTGCTGACGATGCAAAGGAAGATTGAAGAGCAACTTAATGAAGTCGATGTTGTTCTGCCACAAGAGTTGTTCCCAAAACTGCATGAGCATTATGAAGATCTGATGAAAGGGGACCCAACAGAATGCACCTTCAAAAACATCGAGCTATATCCAGGATGGATGGTTTCCACCGAGATTGAAGAAGTAGATGATGGTACAAGGAATAAGAAGAAGGTCATCGAATGGGTTGACAGAACACCAGCAGATTGTTTAGAAGAGCTTGCTGTCCTGTGCGAAACCATAGCAAATAAGATGGAATCACGGTACACAAAATGTACCACAGAGGCTGCAGTTATCTTGGGGAATTGCCTGCATTTACCTGATGTCTGTGCTTTGCTTCAAGGAACTGCTGATCAGTTCACTGCACAACAACGAGCTGCCTTGGAGGGATATGGAAATGCAGATTTCCATACTTTCTACAATCATGTGTGCACTTTACGTCACATCATGCAACTTGCAGATGAGAAGCCTGAGCTAAGCTTGTTGCCAGAATTATCGCAACTTGTGCACCGCTCATTCAAGGAAGTTGTCTCTCAAATCATTTGGAAAGATCTTGGTGAATGTCGAGGAAGATGGTTTCCAGCAGTCAAAGGAATCCATAAGCAATCCATGTTGAATACCTTTGAAGTGCAGCATGATGAATTCAATTTTGAAGACAAATATGTGTTTAGATATGATGGACAAGTTTGCACTACCACATGTCGTCGTACCCCCCCCCATTTCTTGCGGGTCTTTGTTATTCGTTTGATTGCATTTAAAAGTAAGAGGCCATCTTTTAAACACAGTTCCCTAGCCGCATCATTCATTTGTTGCTCATAGTTATTAAGAACTCTGCGCGACTGGTCAAACACTCATGAATCTCTATAAATATCCAAACTGTTCAATGCGTACTCAACCTCGGCCAAGACTTCTACAACTGCTACCACATCATGGGCATTGAGAAAACGTAAACTGGTCCTTCCCATCTGGCATCCTCAACATGATTGGCAAAGGATTTCCGAAAGCAGGGTGTTTCAATATGGCTTTGACCATCCCCTTTGTGATGGTACCCAAGGCTCCCACTACCATGGGTAAAAGTCTCACTTTCCAGCCGTCCTATGTCCACAGTCTCGCAAGTAGGTGTACCAACGGTTCGTATTTTGTCATTTTCTCATGAAAAGCCTCTTCCAGCCTAGTGTCAAAGGGCACCGTCATATCGAAAACAGTGATGGTTTTACTTCCTTTATCATAGAGGACCAGGTCAGGCCGATATAAGGTGTGATCCGCGCTAATTTCACAATCCCAACAGATCTTAACAAGATCATTTTCCACGACTGCAACAGGATCCCTTCGGTGATCTCCGCAAGGGATACCTGCTTTGGTCGCTAGATGATTCCAAACTGGACAAAGTGCCTCGTTATGGTGTTTCATGTATCCATAAAACCCATGACTTTTACATCCGGAGAGGATGTGCCCAATCGTCTCAACCCCGCTATCACACCTCCGGCACGTATCCTTGGTGTTGGCATCAATGACTCGATGTACAAAGGCTTTACAGTGCACGTTCCCTTCCTGGATCGAGGCAATGTATCTTCAGTGCGAGGCCTCAACACCCCTTGTACCAGCCACCGTACCGACATCGCAAGGTCTATGGCATCGTCTTCCAACTGCCCCTTGAAAATACCATGATATCTACCTCCAAGCCATTTCTGTCTACGGTTCTCCTGTTGTTTTTCAACAACCAGGGTCTTCGCTTGGGAGGGTAATATCGTTTCGCCGGTTGCAGGGTTGACGAAACCGTCATCCGCGATTTCAAGCACGTCGGTCAGCCCAAGGTCTTTTACCACTTTCCTCGCCTTACCAATAATCGTACATCGCCGGGGGCCGCCATCCCCTTTTTCAACATTTATTATGTTGATTTTTAGCTTTTCCAGGGACGGGTCCTTTTCCTTTAACCCTAATCCATATGGGCTTTTTTCAAGCTACCATTTATGGGGGGGGGNCCAGGGACGGGTCCTTTTCCTTTAACCCTAATCCATATGGGCTTTTTTCAAGCTACCATTTATGGGGGGGGGGTGCTTTCCACCCCCCCCCCTCTGAAAACTGATTTAGACTCATCCGAATTCAATACAACTTGGCACAGTTATAGAACAGATAATTTTTAGCTCGTAGCGTAATTTGGGTGTGGCTGCCACGCCTCGTGACGTCACAGTGACGTCACAAAGCTGAAAATCTGTAAAAATCAGGCTTCCAAGTTGATTTTAAGTTTAATGAAGATTTTGCATTAACTTTGTGCAGTTTTTTGGTTCAGTTTGACAACATATGTGGTAATAGAATATTATTTCAGTGAAAATAACGATTTTGGAGTGATATTTTTGCAGAAATTAGCCGATTTTTATGACGTCATTTGTGCGATTAATTTATTCTATATAAAAAGGGACCAAAAGAACCTGAAAATTTGTGATTATCTGTAGCAAATGTATCCTTAGAGTGTTTTTCATTGAAAAAGCTCGAAAAAACTTGAAAAAATTGCTAATTAGTCCAAAATGGCGGCCAAAATGACGTCATTATCAAAAAATGCTGGCATCTTCAAATTCCAGAAATTCCGGTATCAAATTGAAGCCCTTTGTTTGCTGATTCATTTGCTGGATAATACTTCATAATTCAATCAAATAATTCCATTGAAATCATTAAAAACAATGATTTTGCTGCTACCTCCTTCCAAATATGGGCATTTCACGTGACCTGTGAGTCCTATTGTTCAAAAATTTTTCCACCAAAATGTGGCTAATAGATAATTAGTAAAAGTCAGGGAGGCTAGGGGACATAGCAAACGTTGTTTAAACACGCGGCAAATAAAACCTCGAGGGGGGGTGGAATCCACCCCCCATGTGGATTAGGGTTAAACAACTATTACCATATTTTCAACAATTCTATTTCACCACCAGGTAACATTTGGTCGGTAGAAGTGTTCTAAGCCAAAGTAAAGGATGAGTCCCCGAAAATTTTCCTGGGGGCTTTGCCCTGAGCCACCTCATACTGGACTTTGAAGCTTCTGCTGATCCTGATGCCCTCTTTTCACAAACCATATACTTCAGATTTCTACTTGACACGTATTAGATCGGTTGCGGAAAATTTTTGTAAATCTGAAGGCGTCGTTTGGTCGCTGGTGGGACGTCATTTTCTAATTGTGGTACCCTACTTGTGTTATTTCGACAGATTCATTTATCTTTATGTCAACCTATAAAAAGGGTGTTGGTTGCATTTACAGCCAAAGTAGAGGGCGTGGTTGAAGAAGATATTTGGCCCCCCCAATAAAAAATCCTGGTGGCACCACTGATAAAAATGTGATATGAATGATAAACTCGTGCCACATGTTCAAAATAAGCGTGCATGTACCCATTTTCTTTTTCTTTGGTAAGAATAGCATGTTCAATGGAATGCAACGCAAGGATCGATTCCTCAAATGAAAAAATTGAATAAACGATTGAAGCATCTCAAAGTATAATTTTTTTCAAAAGTAAAACCTAAAATCGAAATTTGAACATAATTCAAAATTCCTTTGCACATTGCCGGTAATATCTGATGATATGGCTAGGCCGTTTCTCAAATATGATTAGGCAGTTTTTAGGTGTACTCGAAATTTCGACTTTGTGACCTTTGGTAGACGATTCTAAAATGCAAGGTATGAGCATTCAGCTTGAATATAAACAAATGAAGCTTTGTCTTCGGAAAGTCCCGCTATCTTATCGTTTTGTTACTATACCCAATTAAAGCTGGTATTTTTTTGAGACACCCAGTAGATAAAACACAAAATCTCTGCCCCAATTTTAATTATCAATCTCCAATTTCAATTGTAAACCAACAGATGAACAGAAAATCACATTTACTTCACGGCAAACGAAGATGAACTCTTCCTAGTCTATACACTCCAAACGCATCACTTCAGAAAAGGAAAATCAATTTAATCTGAAAATCAATTTAAAAAAGTATTGATATCAACTAGAACAAACAAATATTAGATATTGGATAGGGTATACAGGATTTCCAGGGCAGCCCACAACTTTGTAAGAAGAAACTCATTAAAACTATTTTTAAAATTTTACTCTATAAAATTTTGGTCGGCGGTCGGTGGTAAGTGGTTTTCTTGGTCGGTG
>REGL01001971.1:0-34810 GCA_004194395.1 Aurelia aurita complex sp. Pacific
AAAGTAAGGCTATATCCTTTGCCTATTTCGAACTATAGTCCCTTTCTGGAGATTCTGATTTTGGGCCAAAAAGTAAGGCTATACCCTTTGCTTTTTTCCAAAAATAGGCCCTTTTTGGATATTCTGATTCTAGGCCCAAAAGTAAGGCTATACCCTTTGCTTTTTTCCAAAAATAGACCCTTTTATGAGATTCTGATTTTAGGCCAAAAAGTAAGGCTAGCCCCTTTGCTTTTGTCCAAAAATAGGGATTTTCAAAGAGGGCCAATTTCCTTCAACCAGTAAGTTTCTCTGAAACCATGGTAGCCAGCGCGCTCGTTGTGCATTCCAGAAATTGTTTTCAAGAGCATAGATCGACATACAACAAAGAAGAAGGATGTATCTACACATCTACCTCAGACATTTTATTTCTTTTGTTCGGAAGCTAGGCAGGAAGTTTATTTCTTTTTGGAGAGTGTTTTCATCTTGCTTCTTTGTCAAATTTGGCTCTTTCTAATAAAAGATGCTCATTTGAGGCAAAACGTAAATTTATTGCATTTTCTGCTTGCTTTTTCCAGAAAGTTGTTTTGTAGTGATCTATTTTGATTATGGAAAAATATTAGTTTAAGGTTCACCGTAGGACAAATGAAGTTCCTTTGAGTGATACTTCGAAGCAATTTTCTGATGACAGGTTTGAATTTGAAAAAGACGAGATGTTAAGTCATAAAAAGATTCTTTTATCAAAGATCATTCTTTACTTTCTGATTGATACGAAATAAAATTAATCGAAAGGTAATAAGAACAAAATATAGTGATAAAATGTTGCATAACATATATTATCTCACTGTCCAGTTTCTAGGTTATGTCCAACTTTATACATATCCAGATAAACAATTTTGCAAAATGTTGTTTCAAAGATTTTCCTGGCTACAACTGTTCAAAACTGCCTTTCTTGATGTTGTGAATGTCGAGGCGAACACCATTTTGACAATTAAAAAAAGGACTGGGGAGAACGGTTTGTCCTGATAAATGGCAGATGCAGTTCTAGTAAATCGCTGGGACGTAAAATTCAAAACATTATTTGTGAGCATTCTTTTGAAGTGGGCGAAACGAAATTTCACTGAAAGGACTCCAATTTTCTTTAGCTGGAACGAGCAAATCATTCTGCATCCAGAAGACATCTGATGAACTCTTCGAATGCACGAAATATCAATAGAAGCTCTCACGCAGCTCATTGAAGCCTTTTCGAACCAAACAGTAGCACGAGGTCACTCGATCCAGGCTCTTTAGGAGAACAGCTAATAGCTCTGTTGAATGAAATCTTGTGGAGAAAATAGGTCAGATCAGGTGTCAGGTGAAACAATCCGCGAATAAAAATAATCAAAGGGCTTCGCATAACTGATTTGAGTTACACGTATATTTTTGATAGAAACTGAGACTTTGGGTTAGTACTGAAAGTGTCTTAAAATTGTTGGGTTTTGAGTACTCGGAGTTTCTTAAAGGTTCCATAACAATCTTCGTATTTACTTCCCGTGCCATCCTGGACATTTCGAAACAAAGTTTCTTGAAGCCTTTCCAATGTTTAGACATTGCTAAAGTATCTTCCAAGTAATATGACACAGGAAACAAGTGAAAATAAAGCAAGAATATGCTAAGGGTTTCCTTTATCAAGATTAAGTTAAATTTTCCCAGTACTGGAGTTTCTTAATTTCATTTCTCATAAAATCTTAAGATTTAATGGGAATCAACAAGGCCCTCAGAATTTTTGGCGATCTGAGAGTTCTTATAAGCAGATTCTTATAAAAGATACGTGTATTGCAAATCTCACCTAACTTCTAATTTCAGACCGACTTAAATTGCTATAACTTTAAACATAGCAAATCATCTAAAAAACCTTGCTATCCTGTTCTCAATTACACATTTTGGATACATTGTATATCCCTTTAAACAACAAAAACATGTTCTTCCAGTTACGTGATTTTTGCAACGACATTGTCCTCCTATCAGATTGCAAGATGCACTGTGTGACCCCCTTACTTGGCAATTACATGGTGAAGGTCCATTGTTGAACGGAATGACTAACTGGTAAAGCCAATTATAGCATTGTTTCGTGACGGGGGTCCGCAGCTCGTAATTGTCGATACATTGATTCTTGTAACTGTCTGATGAATCGACTGACTTTGGTGTTAATATATTGTTGACGTCACTTCCATATGTTGGGATGAAAAGTAGATAGTCCTGAAAGAATAATGCAATGAAAATAATTAGTACTTTTGAAAATCCTTATTTTTGGGCAAAAACTAAGGCTAACCCCTTTGGCTAACCCCATTTGCAGATCACCTTGAAGACATTCTGTACGAACTACTTTGCAACATTACAAAGACGATACCACAGGGAACAAAAAATATCATGACTGCCCCATGGCCTTTCCATGGAGAAAATACAACTAAATTTACAACTAAATATTTAAATATACCGTAACATACCATTGTGTTCTCGTAAAGTCCTCTTTAGCATGCACCAGGTGAGTTAGAAAAAAGAATTCCCGTTTGAAAGGTCACGGCTCCCTGGATATCGAGACGATGATATCAGGAAATATATAATTTAATAGTAGAACTGTTCAAATCTACTTTAAAATTTACCTGACTGAAATCGGCCACTCCATTCTGAAATTATTAGGGATTTTCTCGAGAAAGCCTCTTCAAAAAACCTTCAAAACGTGCCCAAAATCACGAACAAATTTCCCTAACATTTCTGCCTTACAATGGCCTTACAGCAATGACTTGTTGACGCTTTAGCACGTCCTATCCTCTTGGGAGGATGAACGGGTCTCCTGTTGGTATCAATGACGTATTCAGGGGGATTCCATTCTCCCGAGAGGACAAAATACATGAATTTATGAGAGTGTCGTCAATTTTAGGAAGGAAAATTTGCTCATTGTTTTCATTTGCTTTTGCAGGTTTTTGGAAGGGGTTTTCTGCAGGAAATCACCCATATCCACGGGAAGGAATGGCCGATTAAGGCCAGGTAAAGTACTGAACATAATTGAACATATTGGCAATAAAACAAGACAGTTCTCAATAATATTGATTCTATATTCAGGGAGCAATGGCCTTCCAAACGGGGATTCTTCTTTTGAATCACCCGAATTAAAACTGAAAAACGGTTTGAGAGTTATAGGCTTTAAAAAATCTGAGCATTTCTGCAATTTAGCAGTTAAATGGGAGAAGCGAAGCTACAATGAAAGTAATAAGTCTACTTACAATCCAGACGGACAATCCCTTTGGTAAGGTTATCGTCAATTGAACGTTGCTTCCACTCAAATAAAGCGACTCTGGTCTTGGACTATCCCGGAATAAGGAGTTCTGCGGGATTACTGCAGCACGGCATCCATCAATACGCGGGCAATACTCGAGTTTGAGGCTTCCCGCGACTGACGCGTACAGCGTGTTTAGGATCACCTTGACGACTGCTGTTTGGTGTTGTGGGTGGTAGTAGTGAATTATTGCGTAAAATAGGCCAGGTCTTAGCGGCATCTGCCATCGAATTGTATTCTAAAACAAGGAAAACAAAGAACTGCAATAGAAGGTAACGTGCTAGCAACTCAGGATAATAAACATCGTATTTCATCCCTCCTTGAAACTTCCTAAGAATAGCAATGAATCATTGCATGAAATAGGCCAGGTCTTAGCGGCATCTGCCATCGAATTGTATTCTAAAACAAGGAAAACAAAGAGCTGCAATAGAAGGTAACGTGCTTGCAACTCAGGATAATAAACATCGTATTTCATCCCTCCTTGAAACTTCCTAAGAATAGCAATGAATCATTGCATGAAATAGGCCAGGTCTTAGCGGCATCTGCCATCGAATTGTATTCTAAAACAAGGAAAACAAAGAGCTGCAATAGAAGGTAACGTGCTTGCAACTCAGGATAATAAACATCGTATTTCATCCCTCCTTGAAACTTCCTAAGAATAGCAATGAATCATTGCATGAAATAGGCCAGGTCTTAGCGGCATCTGCCATCGAATTGTATTCTAAAACAAGGAAAACAAAGAACTGCAATAGAAGGTAACGTGCTTGCAACTCAGGATAATAAACATCGTATTTCATCCCACCTTGAAATTTCCTGAGAATAGTAATGAATTGTTGCACGAAAAAAGGCTAGATCTTAACAGCATTTGCGATCGATTTGTATTCTAAAATCCAAGATAACCTTCTGATAACTAACGGGATTCAATTTCACGAAAAATGTCACATTTAGTATCCTTTCCATAGAATAGAAGTGAGTTATTGTGAAAATCGGTAAATTTTCTGCACGGTGAAATTTTTTAATTAGCACCAAGTTTTGGAAAAACGGTCCATAAACGACTTAAATGCCGGCACTTGGACGAAAGAATATTTTGCCCACTTTATGGAGAAAATAGAATGTGAGGAATTTTTCGATTAAATAGCCAGTAAAATCTGATCTTCTTTGCCGACATTCATCCTCTTCCTCGTTGAACAGCAGCCGAATTCACTTACTAAGTAACTGATTTCCATAATTGTAATATTCGAATGCTTAAATTTGAGATAAATTTACTTTCGGTACAATTCATCTCACAATAATCGATCAATGCTGACGATTCCTAGGTAGCATTTACCATCAAATTGCATTCTAAAATAAGTGGACTCGTGGAGCTAATAATCACTAAAATGCCATAAATACTTGCAGCAAACGAGCTATATTCTAGAATTTTCTACTTGGAGAATGATATTATCATCCTTTTGGCTGGGAAGCAGCCTAAGGGGCTGATTATATGAGAGTTTTCAGCCCGTTTGTAACTTTAGCCGGGCTGAAAATTCAGCCCTGTGTTGTGGTCAAAGTGCTGCAAAAACAAAGTTGCGATTACATGATAAAAGTTTCAGCCCGGTCTGCCGGGCTGACATCTCAGCCCGCTTTTATCAAACGGGCTAGGATTTTCAGCTCGATCAAACAGGCTGAAAATTTCCATATAATCGCAAACCATAATCTTTAACCGGGCAGAAATAAATGGAGCATGCGTATTCCCTTTTGATATGATTTCCCTCACAAAATACGGATTTCAGCCTTGGTTGAAACCACCATATAATCGATTCAAATTTCAGCCCGGTTAAAGTTACAAACGGGCTGAAAACTCTCATATAATCAGCCCCTAAAACCAGAGGCAATAGACGTTTTAGCTATTCTAAAAAAGAGCCTGGATCGAACGTTATTTTTATACATTTTTATACGCGAGGTTCGATCGAGTGGCGTTAGAGCTTCTATCACTATTGTGCACATTCGAAAATTCTACAAATGTAGCAAAATTTCGTTCGATTCTGATTCTTTACAGAATAGCTAAAAGGTCTATTTTGGAAGAAAACATGCAAAAAAGCAACGCTAAAAGGTCTGCTTACCTCTGATGTTGTTTCTGTTGACTGTAGAAATATCGGCTGCAAATTCGCTTCCCGAACATTCGGTGGTAACTGCGTAGGCTTCGCATACGAAGTAGACCTTGATGCTTTTAAAATAACGTGACCTTCAGGGAATTTGAAGTCAGTCTTGGTACAGAGCCCGTTGACAGCAACGCAGAAAGGAGATGGTCGTATGTAATCCACGGACCATGTATTCGACGGAATGAGTGCAAAAAGGTCCTGAAAAGAGTAAAAGAATTAAATATCAAATTAGATCAGATCAAATAAGATTAAAAGAATCAAATATGAAAATATAAAAATATAAGAATAAAAGACATGAAAGATGGAACGGAATCAAATGCCAATTAAATTAAATCTAAATTAATCATAATAGACCTTTTAGCTATTCTACAAAAGAGCTGGATCGAGCGTTATTTTTATACATTTTTATAAGTGAGGTTCAATCGAGTGGCGTTAGAGCTTCTATCACTATTGTGCACATTCGAAAATTCTACAAAACGTAGCAAAATATCGCTCGATTCTGATTCTTTACAGAATAGCTAAAAGGTCTATTATTGAAACCTTTGCAATTAATAAATTTGGCCGTCAAAGGAAATTCTATCAACAAACAAATAAAACCACACAAAGCTGCAAACATTCCATGAAATAATTATGGCTGACTGTCTCGTGGTGCATGCGAAACGGGATTGTTTCCCGAAACAGGAAAACCTCAGAACGTATCGAAAGAAAAAGGATAAATAGCCTTAAATTAGAAATTGATAAACAATTCACAGAAGGACCTATGTGGAGGCCAAAGTTGTAAGGGTTTTAAAATGCACAGAAAAGCAATCTTAGACTTGTGACTCAATCAACAAATCACATCCGATTAACAAGCTCTGGATGGCTGATTTGGACACAAGCCTGATTTAGGCCACATGACGTCAACTTGAGCAGCTTCGAGTACGTTTGGCGGCACAACTTGGCCTCCACATAGAANACGGGATTGTTTCCCGAAACAGGAAAACTTCAGAACGTATCGAAAGAAAAAGGATAAATAGCCTTAAATTAGAAATTGATAAACAATTCACAGAAGGACCTATGTGGAGGCCAAAGTTGTAAGGGTTTTAAAATGCACAGAAAAGCAATCTTAGACTTGTGACTCAATCAACAAATCACATCCGATTAACAAGCTCTGGATGGCTGATTTGGACACAAGCCTGATTTAGGCCACATGACGTCAACTTGAGCAGCTTCGAGTACGTTTGGCGGCACAACTTGGCCTCCACATAGAAAGATTATTCCACAACTGTTTAATCAAACTTTCTGGGTCAAAGACATCATTCTCAGAAGCTTTAACTTAAACTTTTAATGCAAACCCTGTGAAAATTGGCCAAGAGAAGAATAGACCTCATCGCTAGCCTACAAAAGAGTCTGGGATCCAGCGATATTTTTACCAGTTTTTATAGGAGAAGCTCGACTGAGTAGCGTTAGAGCTTCTATCACTACTGTGCACATTCGAAAATTCTACGAAATATATTAAAATATCCTTCGATTCCGATTCTTTTTTAGAATGTCTAAAACGTCTACTCACAGATTCAAAATCATTTAAATCTCAAAATAGGTCCTGTTCAAAACCAGAGAAAACGAGGACCTTAACCCTAGACCTTATTTCTACTAAACTTGAAGTCCACCTATCCAAGATATTTTTAAGAAACTTACCAAGGCCACAAAACCACTCGTTGACATTGCAAATGTTACTGTGTACATTGATCCTTTTGAGAGAGCAAACATTTTCACTGCACCAGATTTCTCCAGCACAACTTGCCTGCAACCAAAGACAAACGGACATCTTGCCAGCGGGACATGACCAATATCTGTGCCACTTTGTTCTTGAACCAAGACTGCAGCCTCAGTGACGGTATTTTGTGGATTGAAGTATTGCAAAAGCAAATAGAATGAGCCATAGGCTGGGTTGCGGAAGGAGATTGTGTAGGGCTAGAAAGAGAGATATCAAGGGTGTCAGATAAATAAAATTAGATGTCAGAATGATAGAATGGGTCACTGAACAAAACGTAAAACGAGATCGCTACAGATTTCATCATTTTATTGATCATGAAAATTCCTTTCCATGCGTTAATGCTGAGGGCAAAATTCGTTTGAGAAACAATGCCTAGAAGCAGCTTGAGATTGATAGAAGTTTATGATCTAACGAGCTACCTGGGGTTGAATGTCACTCTGAAGTTTGCAAGAAAGGATTATCAAATCCAAGTTTCACCCAGCAAAGAATCTTAAATCAATTACTCACGCCATTGATAAGGTCCTTTTGCCATGTAGGATTTGAAATTCACACAAAAGTAAAGAACAAAAAGACTAAACATTCGGCATCTATTCAATGATACATAGCCACAGCTCATGATCGCGAATTATGGCAAAACTTTTTATCCTCACATCACCCAATAAAAAGTACCACCAAGCAACTAGAATAGACCTTTTAGCTGTTCTACAAAAGAGCCTGGATCGATCGAGTGGCATAAGAGCTTCTACCACTATTGTGCACATTCACAAGTTTTACAAAATGTAGCAAAATATCCTTCGATTCTGATTCTTTTCAGAATAGCTAAAAGGTCTATTATCTGTTCTCTTCTAATGATCACGGCACCATTATTACCTGTTCTCTTCTAAGGATCACGGCACCATCATTACCTGTTCTTTCCTAATGATCACTGCACCATTAAAGTTCAGTGTTGGATACGTTGATCGGTCGAGTACTTCCGCATTTTGTCTTCCGGTTCCTTCTAATTCCAGTGTATAAACATCTTTTCTTGGAACTTCCAAGTATGAATATCTTAGACATGGTTTTGTGCTGCTAAATACTGTGCAAGGTTCAGTAATCTCTGATATGAGGGATTTGCCAGTCAGATAGCTTTCTGGAATCAGTGAGATGTAATTCTAGAAAATAAAAAAGGGTAGATTTCGTAACAATAGCAAAAGCTGCTTTTCATTGTTTGCTGGTCAGATGAATTAAAGTTTCCATGCCAGGAAACTTTGTGGGGTGAGTGGCCGAGCGGCTTAATCAGTTACCGTCAGGAGACTGAAGTTAAGCTCGGTCGAGTGAGGTCAAACTTCGGATGGGTGACCTCGGAGGCTTGACTTTGCAACTCACCTCGCCGTCCTTCGGAAGGGACGTTAAACTAGGGGTCTCGTGCCTGGATGCGGCATGCACAGTGGGCTTAAATTAGCTTTAAGTAGCTAGATATACTTCCTGCCCACTCAAAATAAAAAAAAAAATAAAAAAAAGGATGCGATATCAAATACAGATTCCTTACTGAAGAAATATTTTCACATACCACGTAGAGTTTAGTTGAATTTGTCAACAATCGAATGAAGTAAGAGCCACTATAAAGGTTCAGGGGGAATTCTTCCTTGTTCTCCTTCAAGATGAAAGTCATTGTGTCACCAGAATTGGTACTATCTGAAGTAGGCTTGAATGCTTTTGTTGTCTGATAAACTGTGGACTGGTCTGAAATAAAAGAAGGGAGAACAAAATCACTAGCCATAAATAATGAATGGTATGGACTACTTAAACCGAAAAAAAGTTTGCTGTTTTCAAAAAATGCTCCTAACCCAATTATTGCCTCTTTTCTCTTGAAACGTGTTTAAAAGCAATCTGTCCCCTATTGTTCTGACCTTGGTTACTGCTTTATTTACCTTATTTACGCTGCAATTCAAATTGCAAATTGCAAATTCATGCATCACTGAGTCTCTATGACCCTGATTTCTTTGGATAAAGCGAATTAACACCAACTTCTGAAATGTACAATAGAGATCTTTATCGATTTTATTTTCATTCATCGAAGGGGACAGATTGCCTTTAAATAACTAAAATCGCTAAAAGCTAAAATTGAATTAAATTAAGATCAAAAAACTTAACATAGAAGTTAAAATCAAATAGCTAAAAGATGACAGTGGCTAGCGTAAAAATAAGCAAGTTTTGCTTGGAGCTAAAGTATGGCACTTCAAACTGCTCAATGCTCAATCATGTGGCACTCTTGGAATGTAAGGGTATTTTCTAAACAAGATTATAAAGTGTTAAGAAGAACTAAAAAAATTGAAGATAGGAAACTTACAAGCTGCATAAGAGATTGATATTTTGACATCGACATTACTCTTTCCTCCAAGCTGATAGTTAACAAGTAGGAAATATTTTGCATTTTGTGGAAGATCAACTTTCCACTGGATTGGAACCTAGAAAGAGATAAAGTGCACAGTAACAAATAATTATAGACCTTCCTTTAAAACAAGGAAAATCAAGAAATGCATTGTGTCAGTAAAGCGGCAGATTCATTTTTTATGATTTACAGAACTGAAGCTGAATTCATTGTTAAGCGCTCCAGAATAAGGTGAGTATGTAGTCAGCAATAAAGTCAGCGATGGTTCTATTTTGTTTTTATAAGGGAAGATTACTGCTTGAAAGGTGTATATTTTGTGATTAATAGGTCAAGAAAAACATTATTATTTATACCAAAAGTTTGCTTTTCAATGTTGAAGCTCTTTAAACCAGACTCTGAAGCAATTTTGTTGAGTGTAAGAGAACTCACACTAGTTTAGGCTATTTTGAAACAGGGGGCCCACTTTATAAGAGTAATGGTATGAGTTCCTATTGAGCAAGTGATATTAGCAAATCAAAGGACACAGGGAAATAAGGGACGAAAAGTTATAAATTTAAGTGGGTAATGCAAAAGGCTTTCACAGTTTGAAAAATCGTCCTCCTAAAACCATTGCAACTTATCTCTTCAATGGTACGTTTTTGTCATTTTTACCAACTAAATATTGAGATTTTGATGTAAATTTAGATGCGTTAGTTTTCTATGAAATTAATCGATTGTTTGTTAAAACTCATATCTCCTTGTTTTTCCTCAAAGAATAACAATGATTCAAATGATAATGAATTAATAAATAGCTCTCTAATGCTACTTACTACATTGTCAGATGAATTACAAAAATAAACCTATTTTTTAATTAGTCCTATCGAAAAGAAAAAGAAAATTACATTGCTGCAGAAAGAAAATCCATAGCCTATCCCACACTACACTTCAGGCAAAACTTTCTATGAACAGATTGATGGCTAGTTTTGGGTAAGTAATAGAAGTTGACAGAAATCTAGCCTGACGTCCAAGGTGGGACAGACTTTGGTCAATATGCGAGGAAGTACAAAATTGGTTGTTATAACAAGCACAAGTGGATGAATATGAATCACTTTACCTTATGTTGTGCAAGATTTATAAAACCAGAGCTTCGCTCAGTAACAATGAATTTCCCATTTGTAGCCACACCATCTTTAGCCGGATATTTCAAATGTTGTATTGTTGGTACAAAATATGATCCACTGGCCATCCTGGAAACAGAAGGACGTATGTCTTATAAAGATATAAATCAACCTAACCTAGGGAGTGGTGTCAAAATACTTCGCATAGCTTTTATTACAGAATATCAATCTTACAGCCTTAAACACTGTACCTGCAAAAATCTCATTAAGTGTAGATAGTGCTAACAATGTTGGAAAAATTGGGAGCCTGGATATGGTAGAAATCAAAAGTTCTAAAAATGGGACGTTGAGCTTACTTTCTTCTCTCCAAGGACTTGCAGCAGACAAGTTCTTCTTTCAACAAAATAAAAAAATACAGGGAGGAATGTATTTTCATGGAAATCAACACAGCAGCCTAAACTCTAAGAATCTCATAATTAAATACATACGAAATGGACAAAAATTATACATACAATTTTTCACAAAATATGCCGCTTACTAAATGTTACTTCAATTTTGAATTCTAAGGAACTCGTCGTCATTCCAAATTTCTCGTCCTGCTGTTATTAAGACACTGCGTTAAATTTTCGTCCTGCAATTTCATTAAACTAGAGAAGAATCAATGAATACCTGTCGCATCGTCTCCCTGTGATACTAGGCCTACATTTACATTGACCAGTCTTCTTATCACATGTTTTACTGCTTGATCCTCCTTCATTGCAATCACATGCTGAAAACAAAGCAATGATCAATGAATCATTAATCGTAAAGCAAAATACGCATTGAACATAACAAATCAAAGTCATCAAGAGTTGTTCAATCATCAATCATCAATCATCAATCATCAATCATAAATCATCAATCATCAATCATCAATCAAATCAAAGCAAAATACAAATCGAACCAATCACAAATCAAAAAATATAAACAATGCATCTAAGGACGATCCAGAAACAGAAAAATTTAACTCGATAATCTCTCTGTTTTCTCGTTGCAAGGATATTTTAAGGATATTTTGAAACGATAGAGGGCAGGGGTGGTGGCATTGTGTGATCTGCTGCCGAGCTTTTCTGGTTGTTGTCCGAAAGAATTTTTTCTTCATTTTTCTGCCTTTTTTCCTAATAATTTTCATATTGCTCAGTCTCGCTCGACCTTTCAGCTTTCTTTTATACTGCATGGTTTTGAGCTCCTGAGAACTCTGGTGGTGGACTCTCATGGTGGCATCGCCCTTGCTGCTCTACGAGATGTAACTCTGAAAGAACGTTGTGTGGCTTTGCCACGTTATATCGTTTATATATATTACAAGTAGCCTGCGTGCAGACTCTACTGATTTATTTTCAAAGAGTTTGAAAATAAAGTTCTCTCTGAAAAGAAATTAGTAGAGTATGCACGCAGGCTACGTTGTTGCAAGATGCTGAAGTGTATTAAAAACCCCATCGAGACATCAAAACGAACTTACCTTCCTTCTTTCAGGGAAGCACAAAACTCTAAAAATCGAAACCATGAGCAGGCGAGAAAGCCAAATTACTAACATGTCTGAAAGCAACGATTCGCTGAAACTAATCTGTTTACTTTACATTACAACTTCTGGTTAAGCCATTTATAATTCCCAAAATATGAAAACATGGGCGTCCTTTTCTTCTTGGACCAAACAACCCTTGCTAAAAGCTTTCACACATAATTTTTGGAAAACCAACAATGTGCTTAAGAGTACAGTTTCCAGGATGAAAATATTGTACAGTGTTATTGTAACACTGTTAGAAATAGCTCTTCCAACAGAAAGGATTCCCTTCGGAAGTTCTTTTGGCAATCCCTTGAACGAGAACTCAGTTTAAACTGTCTGCTCAAATTACAAAGATGCAACTGTTCCAAAATTACCTTTACATCCAAACACATTATTCTTGTCCAATCCATAAAAACCATCTTTGCATGTGTCACAAGATCTTGTGCTACTCTCAACATTCGGTTTGCAAGGACATTGTCCATTTCTTTTATCACAAGTCGCAATGCNAAACCAACAATGTGCTTAAGAGTACAGTTTCCAGGATGAAAATATTGTACAGTATTATGTGGAACACTGTCAAAAATAGCGCTTCCAACAGACAGGACTCCCCTCGGCAGTTCTTTTGGCAATCCCTTGAACGAGAACTCAGTTTAAACTGTCTGCTCAAATTACAAAGATGCAACTGTTCCAAAATTACCTTTGCATCCAAACACATTATTCTTGTCCAATCCATAAAAACCATCTTTGCATGTGTCACAAGATCTTGTGCTACTCTCAACATTCGGTTTGCAAGGACATTGTCCATTTCTTTTATCACAAGTCGCAATGCGATTCAATGTCCCTGCGGTGTCGCAATTACACGGTGAACACCCAAGGGGATTTGTAATTTGCAGTGCGTAGAACAGATCTTTACAGCGATCACAATTTGCACCGTCGACATTTTCTTTGCAAGAGCAGCGTCCCTAGAATGAGAATTGTGACGGCAATAAACACATTTTGTTATGTGACTTCAGACTATCAAAGTCTCTTATATCCCTGCAGTAAAGCGTACTCAGCAGGCACTCGTCCAGCATACGAGCAGACTATTACCTAAAGAAGAAAGAGTGTACGAAAGTGCTTGCCACTGCGGTTTCCTGAATTCTAGAACTTATCTATGTATCCTTTGTTGAGACATTTCTCTCATTTACTTGAATAGAAGATCAAAACAATTAACTGGACGGCCGTGCAGCAAGCTTATGCACGTTGCTTTGTAGACCCTTTCTTGGAAAATGGGCCAACCCGGACGCTGGGACTCAGCTATCGAAATGCAGCAAAATCCCATTCAGCTCACAGTTAATGACGGAAACTCATCATACGTAAGAAGCGTTAAGGCTGATTTCCAGTCGGTGAAATTTTCCGAGCGGGCGGAATTTCTATTGTATGCGAGAGAAAAGTCGCTCTGGAATTGAATAGAAAGTTACGGCTGAGCGACCTTTTATTGTGTAAAATTCCGCCCGCTCGGAAAACTCTGCTGACTGGAAATTAGCCTTTAAGTTCACAGGGCGGATTTTGTATATTCGATTCAAAAGCAGAGCAGAGGGCATTGAAATTCTGGTGTATTTAGGGCTTAAATGAAACTATTACAAAACAGCTCCTGGATCAAATAAACAAAATCTGCCGGACAGAACTTTATATTTACCATTCTTCTTTCGATATAAGCACATAGCTTCTCTTAGAAACCACCTTTTGTTTGCACAAGGCGAGAGTTTGATACTAGTTTCGGAGCAACTTTTGCGGCTTTGTTCATTTTGAATTACAAGTTGAGAGAATTTCCTTTGTTTGCAGTCGCTAATCGCTTTGAATTGAGGTTTCAATCAAAAGCAACTGATGCTATTGTACAGTAGTGTCCCGCATATAAGGAACAACCTTTTCAACCTCAGGTCTGACATGTTTCTTATAAAATGAGGTAAAGTTCAAATCAGGGTAAAGTTTCTTATTAGAAAAATCATGCACTATCAATCAACTACTGAGACACAAGCTTCATGATTGCGATGAAAAACATATCATTTTGATTTGTATTTGTAAATTTTCATTTCCAAGAAATGATACAGTTATTCCAGGAAGATGTTATTTTGCTTAGTTTTGTTAAATAAGAAACAAGGTTTTTTTCAGACATGTACTAGTTTCTTAAAATGGGGTGCTATTTTGAAAATCAGGGTCTGTGTTTCTTAAATTTGTGTTTCTTATATGCGGGACACTACTGTATTACAAAATCTGCCCTTGTTATTTGGGGGCACCAAATGGAAAGAAGAAACTTTATTTCAAACTCACCTCTTTACCCGGAGAGCAGCCATCACCATCTGCTCCCACTTTGATCCCAGCAGCATTGCAGTTACATTGTTTACATCTCGGGAAATCATAGAAACCAATCTGACACTGGTCGCATTTACGACCACGGAAATTATGTAAACATTGACACTGACCGGTTTTGGCTCTGCAGAATAGACCAAGGGAACCTTGAGTATTGCAGTTGCATGCTGGTATAAGAGAAAGGAAATTATAACACGTTATTTTCTAATTCGTCTAACTCAATCGAAAATAACTTTATTTACTTATCAAGACTACTTTATAACTAATGCTAAGATACAACCAACAATTGATATCTTGTAGTACAGTATGGTTAGTCTAATGATTCTCAGCCAAAAATGTCGAGCTCCCAAAAAAATCATTCATCAATTATTATCAAATATCACGGTTTTATTATTATTATCAATCTATTTAAAGTAGGCGTACATACAAAAATAGCTATAAAATAAGAGCTAATTCAAGCCTAATAAGTGAGGGGAGGCTGGGGTGGGGTTGTATGTCTTTTCTCCATTATAACTATCGATGTGTGATAACTTTGACCTAATTATTTGTTTATATATACTCTGTAATCCCTTGGGCCTTATCCTATGCAGTACCACCTTTTATTTATCTCAGGAGAACCTACCCACTTGTATATCTCATGGGGGTAAATAAATTCATTTCTCCTTTCTCGATTCAATTCACATTCATTGAAATCATATTTGTTTGTTAAAATTCTCCTCTTACGTAATCCTTCCAAAAAACCACACAAATTCTTGTTTTCTAAACTTCGACAAAAATTAGTTGTTTAAAATAACGTTGACAACAAGAAACTAAGAAAAATATTATTTTGTGAAAAGCCTTTAAAGTTCCGTAAAATACGTTTCTGTCTATTTGCACCGGCATTAAGAAGAGCATTGAAAAACACTATTGAGCTCAAAACCTAATCATTAAAAGCATTATAGAGCTCACTATGACTGAAAACTCATAGCTTTTTAATAATTCAATAACTGTCATAAATACTTACGTTTGCATTCTGGGAAGGCATAAAACAATGCTGATTTGCACTTGTTACATTTTACTCCACCATAACGAGGCTTGCAATGACAGCGACCATTTCGATTACATTCTGGAGACTGGGATCCAGCCATGAAACAGCGACAATCTGAAAGTACGAATTCGAGGTTGGCGGCGTTAGATAAATTAAGCTAGGTTCACACTAAAGTTAGCCCCCAACAAATAAAAATTCCAAAAAATCATCATAAGATAGAGCATATTTAAATCTATGGGCAAACTTATTTTACTCTTTGATATCTGTTGGTTTCAGACTTTAGTAGCGTGATTTGTAAATAGTGCGTTTTTGTTGATTAGAGCCGATATGGCCTAATGTGGGCTCACGGAAGGGGCATTTCCCGTTTTCCTGTCAAAGCCCCAACAGATAAAATTCGAAAAAATCATCATAAGACAGAGCATAGTTAAATCTATGGGCAAACTTGTTTTATCATTTGATATTTCTTTTCTACTTGCAGTTATTTTAAAGTATAATAGTATTTTTGAACCTGAATGCGAATCTGAATTGATTGTGAATCTTGTTGGGGGGAAATGAAGTAATTCTGCTTGTTGCGCATGTTTTGCGATGTGGACAAACAGGAGAAAAGGCTTGGCAAGTAAATCTACAAAATACTTGGCAAACAGTGTGTGGCCAAGACTTTAATAAACGAAATAAGCATAACTTACTTCTGCAGTAGGGATAATTGAAAAACCCAGCTCTACACGACTGGCATCTTCTTCCAATGATATTAGGCCCACATTTGCATTGGCCGCCATTTTTGCTGCATTGCAACCCACGTGATCCGCGACGACTGCAGCTACACGCAGGAGCTCCATCATTGAATTCTACAATTTGCGTGAAAAACGCGTTTCGGCATAAAGAGCTGATTTGGTTCGGTATAGGCATCAAGTTACTGTCGACACAATGCTTCTTGTATTCTGTAGAAATGTCAACATAGCTAGGTTTGAGCTTGGAATCGTCAAGTTTTGAGTCACGTAAAACATATATTGAATCCTAAAATATAATGAAAACTATCAATAAATTTATGGGAGAGAATGAACAGAATAAAAGGTAAACGTAGCAGATAGGGCTTCTTGAAAGAACTTAAGTCCGTCTCAAATTATATGTCACCTGAGATTGGCGATAACGCAAAATTCCTTTGCAAAACGCTGCTATTGGTGTTATTCGCGGGCATTTGCAGGTGACATCTAATTTGAGACAGACTATAGTTTGTCAGATGAGATGAGATGAGAAGGAGAAACTTATTTGGCCATGTGATCAGAATGTGACAAGAAGCATATTTCCGACAAAACAAAGCCAAATAAAGGAAGGATAATTTCTACATCGTTTCATGTGTGTCCCTTGTTCTCCAGGGAGGCATATGTTTCCTTTTCCCTTCTTGGGCATAAGGCTTCTTTATTTTGTTTTCTGAACACTCACCAGACCATTTAGGTATCTTAAAATGGGCATATTAATAAGATTTGAAGGGCACAAGTTAATAAGGTCTTTGCATCTGAAATGCACCATTGCGACTTGCACCAGGCTCTGTCACTGAATGGCTCAGGTCCATGACCATTCTCGACAAAGTTTTCTTAAAACATTGGTTTAGGCGAGAGCATCTGCTTCTCAGAAATGTTAAAGGGAATCGACATAGTTAAAAGCTGGCCCGGGCCAAGTTAAAAATATAATCTATTGTATTCAACAACTTTGGCGCCTGCCGTTTCATTGTGTGGCGCAGGAAACAATGGGTTTGTGGGCGTTTCTTCGGCCTATTTATAGCAGCTTGTCGATATAGCTATGTCTATTACCTTTAAAGATGTGAAAATATACGACTTACTATGGTAAAATCCCTGTTACGTGGGCTCTTCAGAACCGCCAAAAGTTCTCCTTCTTTTGCATACACTGTGATTTTCAAACGACATCCAATGCGACTTGGACAATATTCAACGTCGACGAAATGGTTTGTGCTGCCTTCTCTCCCTGTTAAGGTCATTTCTACTGCAAACATGGTATATTTTGGCTGCTTATATTGCAAAACAACGACCCACCAGCCTTCTGCATTTAGAGAGACAGCGTAACTTGATTGACTCTGAAATTAGACCAAGAACGCTGGTAAAATTAATGTATCTAAATATGAACTAGAATAAAGTATCCTTGTTTGCTTGTTTGGCTGTTTGACAAGGCATCAAAATTTGATAAACTCGTAATAGCGATCTTACAACAGTGTCAAATAAACTTGCGATAAAGTTCCCATTCTTGAACGCTATCTTGAATCCGCTTTCTTACGCTGAACGTAATTTTATACCAGATCTCTTTCAGAAGTTTTCAGAACCAGATCGATTTTGTAAATGTTAAACCTACAGTCTGGTTTACGGCAGTGTCAAAAAGATTCCCTTTAAACTAACCATGAACTTACAGTGTTTGCTAGCATCATTCGCAAAGCTCCTTTCAAACTTGGCAATTTTGCATGCTCAAGACACTTTTCATTTTTTGTCAGGCAGCTGAATTTTGGCTTTAGATATTCATTCGAGTAGCTGTCAGCGCTGATGACCGTGAGGGAATGCTGAAGGAAAAATAAATGAAAATTAATAATTGATTAGGTGTTTTGCATCAGTTGTCCTAATGAGAATTATTTAAAAAAAATGCCCATAAAGAAAGGGAACCTGAATGTGAGGTCAGAGATTTCATATGGGGAAATTTGAAGAATTTTGAAAGGTTCCAAAACAAGGCCGCTTAGTTGAAAAGGTGCATTAAGAATCTTTAACGATTCTACCGGAATTCGATTAAAGAACACATATGCATATTGGTAAATGTTCCTCGCCACCATCTTTAGTGTGAAAAAGTGTTGGATCAATTTCTACAATAGACCTTTTTACATGCTAGAAAAGAGGTTTGGATCGAGCGTCCAAATCTGGTAAAGTTTGGGAAGGAAAACGAAAGCACGACCCCCGTTCTCAGTGGATACACTGCTAGCTGTGGCATGAAGTTGCTTCGGATCTCAACACTTTTCAGAGAGTTTGTTATCAACTACTTTGCACAAAGTGAGTTTGCGATTGTTTAGTTTACACACAGGCAAGTGTTATTGGTCTTCTTACTTTGTTTCTATGAGAAAAAAGGCCACAAGGCAAATAAAACCTGCCAGTGTATAGACGGAGCCACTCGTAAGTCAATTTGAGCAAAGTTATCATTGATCAACTCGCTACTCTCTTGAGATCCGAAGGAACTTCTTGCTACAGCTAGCAGGTATCTACCAAGAATGGGGGTCATGCTTTCATTAGCTTTCTCAAAGTTTACCAGATCTGAACGCTCGACCGAAGCCTCTTTTTTAAGAAGTAAAAAGGTCTGTTATACAAAAAAGGTGGCAGTTCCACTTGACTCATCCAATATTGAAGTACAAAAATTGAGGAAATGATTACAAAAACAATGAAGCCACTACTCACAATTCCAATCATCCCTTCAACTGTCCCAGTCATCATAATATTCACTGTTTCTCCTCTTGTAAAATTAAGCGAAGTTGGTATATTCAAATCATTGAGGATGACAGATCGGCAAAAAAATTTATAAGGACAGGTTGAAGCCAGCCAATGATCTCCTCTTTTCCCTTTACCTAAGGAAGAAATATGATGATGATGATGATGATGATATTTATTCACAAATCACGGGCAACTGGAAGATCAATTGTTGGTTAGGCATGTCTTAGTTTTTGTCCGTAATGGCCTAAATGCCAAAAAATCAACAACCTTCACAACATATCTCCAATACTTTGTTGACTAAAGCATGCTTAGCATCAATTAAACGTTGAAAGCACCATGTTTGTTCTTTTTCTGTGTTCATCTGCTCTTGTATTATCGAAACTGTTAAGTCACACTGCAAGCGAGCCAACAACCAGCCACAACTCGTTTCGTTAGGCTTAACGCTTTCCCTCCTGGAGACACATTTTAATATTAGGCCCTCCTTTGTTTCAAGCGCACAGACTCACAAAGACATCCACTCTGTTGAGCTCTGACTTTATTGCAGCAAATCAGATGCGTGACAGACTGCCTTTAATCCAAAATCAATTCCAGCTGACTTACTTCTTCCCCCTTCCTCAGCCCAGATTCCAGAAAAATGCTCCATCTTCCTCATGACAGAAAAGCATTTTTGATAGAACTTTACTCTCTTTCAAATTTAAAATGGGTGTAATTAGGGCGTAGCACAAGGCTAACTTTGCTATAAGAGACATTCCTCAAGGTCATAGACTGTGTGAACATAATGTTTTCCCGACTCTGCCTCAGCCATACTTAATTCATCCACATTTAATTTTACAAAGTTTATACAGAACCTACCTTCGAGTACTTCTAGTGTATATACCCTTCGATCTGCATTGAAATACTCCACAATAATGTTATAAAGGCCAGTTGTCTCTACGCTGATATTGAAGTAAACAGCGGCCTGAAACGGGAGAAAAATACATCACTTAAAGGGAGTACAAAGACCAGCAGCCTTTGCCATCGTTTGTCTTTGTTTTTGTGAATTTCGTACATTCAATTATTTTGGAAGCTGTGCAGAGCAATTCCTTGACATCTCGAAAAGCATGCTGGTCTTTGTACTCCCTTTAAATCAAGAGTTGAATCGACAAATGAAAACTAGATCCAAATGAAATCAGTCTGCAATGCAAAGTCAGTTTCTAAGACCTTTTAGCTATTCTACAAAAGAGCTTGGATCGAGCGTTATTTGTATACATTTTTATACCCGACGTTTGATTGAGTTGCATTAGAGCTTCTATCACTATTCTGCACATTCGAAAATTCTACAAAATGTGGCAAAATGTTGGTCGATTCTGATTCTTTTCAGAATAGCTAAAGGTCTATTGTTTGCAATGAAGTACCAAAGTTTCTCCACCTCCTTTGAGAGCACGCTTAAAAGATTAACTTCTGTCCAACATAAGATGTCAATCTCAGATTGGCGACGAGCAAAACTGTTCATGCAAACACTTTAATTTTTCGCATTCGCGAATATTTTCACCTGACACCCAATGTGAGATAGATTCTAAACCTCATAAATTGCAACGCTGTTTTCATTTCCTAAAAATTTGAACTCCACCGTTGAATTATTGTAATTCATTCCGAGAGTTGATGAAGTATACGTTTTGGTATAAATGAGTAGGACCTCCCTTTTAGTGGAGAATCTAGACTGTATTCAACGAAATAAATATACTTTTGGGATTGGTTGACACAAAAGCCAGGAAACCAGTTCTTTGTGCATTTGCAAGACCTGTAACATAGACTTTTCCCAAACATTAATAATTAAGTATTCGATAACGGGTACTCAGCCAATGACCACAAGAGCGCAACTAGTGACTAAAATCAATTAATCAATGAATAAAATCATCTAATCATTGATTCATACCTGATTCGAGCTAATCATCGCCAATGATTTCAAATGCAGCAATGTCATGACATCAGGATCATCAAATTGTCTGGCTTTATAAAAACTAGTCGTTCCTTGATCTTCCCTCCTGACGAGTCCAGTGTTTCCTTTAATGACTTGAGCACCATGACTTTCTACTGGGACGTAGCTGTACATACTACATGTTTCATACCAAGGAATACCAATATGGCATGGCTGCGCTAATGGCTGCAATAATTCTTCTGGGTCGAAGTAGGCCTTTGGCACCAAGACAACATGGTCCTACGATAAAATTATAGAAAACAATGCTAAATCAATCTGAATCTACTGGACGTCACTAAAACTGCAGGCAAGTGTGTGTGAAAAATCACAAAAATTCGATTACATTAATAATCTTTGAATTTTCTTGCTGAGCGTTTCAACTAACATAACAGCCTATCTTCTTCTTGGGTTATCAATGGGACTACAGCTCTTTTAAAGGGGCTCCGTCGCCAAACTGTAAACAAATTTGATGACACTGCACGTGTCAATTGTTCTCCATTGTTTTCTGCAGTTTGTTTGGTGGCTTCACCCAAGCCACCAAAAAAGGTGCTCGTTAAAAGTCCACTTATATCCAAGCAATCATAAAAGCTATGAATGTTTGGTTTTGTCCTCTGTAAAGTACAAAGATTTATCTTCAAAATGATGCTTTCATTTAAAAAAAAAACAGGTAAACGTCTGTGAGTTGACCCTGCCGAAAAATCTTAAAATTACAGCTTTCCTCAACAATTAAAATCCATTGAAGGTATCATTTAAAAACAGGTCTTTGACAATGTAATTACATTCCTTTTCAGCAAGGAGAACACAACTCTGTTACTTCAAAAGTAGTTTGCTCATTGACTGAACACTGGGCAAAAAGAAATTCGAGAATAAAAATGCCACAAAGGGTAGAAATTTCTTTTCGAGTGACAACGTACGAGTCAATACGATCAGTCAAAGTAAAAGCAGTAGAAAATTGAACTTACCAAATACAGACCAACCGAATTTGACGAGAATCGCAGTTTCCATTCACCAGCTTTCATAAAAATATTATTTAGGCCATTCGGTCCATTGTATTTTCCTTGTGATGCATGTCTGTCAGTTGGGTTGAATTGCACACTACTTTCGTAAATTGCTGTGCCTACAAAATGAGGAAAATTATGGGAGGGCACATTAGGTTTTCTTGATTACATGTTGTTTCCGTTGTTCTTGTGACAACTTGAGCACTCCGTGTACCTTGAGCCACATTCACCCAATATAGTTTCAAGTTTGAAAAAAATTGTTGGGATGAATAAATCGGCTGGAGAAGGGTAACAATTCGAATCTATCACCAAAGCTCTAAATATATCAGCTTTCGAGTCACCCTTTCTAAGCTCATTTTTATTGCGTACTGCCCCCTGTCATATGTGAGGGTTTATAACTGTCGTTTATGGCTATGATCAAAGGCTGCCTTGAGAGAGGGCATGAATCAAGAGCAAATTCAGGGGGTGCACTACAGTTTCCATATTTATTGGGTTCCAGGCACAGATATATAGTGAGGAAAATTTGTACTTAGAACTCGGCGACTACGTGGCTTTCCTCGCTACGAATGCTACAGTATCTTGCAATAAGTTGTTGTTTTTAAATCTATGGGTGGGTAAAAAAAGACACGGATATCGGGAACTTTAAAAAACGTTAATCCATGTAGGGTCTGTCCTTGAGGAATCTATTCTTCGTCCAGTTGTCAAGGAATCCCCCTTGGGGCACAATAATGGACAGATTACAGCCAATCAATCGCCAAAAAGCATTAATGTGCGAACCTAAAAATGCTTTTGAAGAGAAAAAGAGAATGCATCTTACCTCCATTTTGCATGTCGTTGATTCTCACTGTACCAACTGCTGGTTGATTTGAAGCCAAAATATAACTGAGGAGGACCTTGTAGTGGCTTGCTTTAGGAACAATAATCTTCAATGTCATACTTGTCTGGGAGAGATAAAATAGGACAGTGAGTAGCGAGGTAAGATCGATTAAAAACAAGTTTGAAACAACCTTTGCAAATTCTGGCAATACTAAAACAGACAAACAAATACATCAACTGAATAAATGCATGATAAACTATATCGAAGCTTCATTGAAGCTCCAACATATCTTTAAATATCTTGCAGCAATAAAATAAACTGAGGAACTAAGTTCCGAATGAAAGATAAAACTTGTCAGTTCGTATTTCTGCTCTTCTGATTTTGATACATGGCTTTATGTAAATAAAAATGATATTTGGGTTTCCCTATTTACATCCAATATGTCCTTATCTTGTGCAAAGGAGAAAGCAGGGCTTAAAAATCCCAGGAAGGAAGAAGAGAAAAAAGAAAAAGAAACATAAGGGAAGAAAAAGAAGGGAGAGAAATAAGGAGAGAAAGAAAAAGAACAGAATGAGGTGGTATATAGGGAAAGAAGAAGAAAGTGTGTGAGAAGAAACAAAAGTGGTTAGCTTGCTACCAGGAAGGAAAATTTGTTTTAAACCCTAAAAAAAGAGGAAAAGCAACTTTCACACCTGTTCATCGCCAACAGCGACGTATCCCTTCCATGAAAACCTTGGGAATTCAGCTTGACTATACCCATATGCAACAGGGCGGCCATTATCCAATTTGCTGTCCTCCATTTCAAATTTGATACCACTATGATCAGGTTGGTAATATTTCCCATTTTTCAATCTAAAATATAAATAAACAAAGGTTAAAACTTCTATTAATTTTGCACCGTTGTGGCTGACGGTACATAGGACATACTATACCTATTCCAAGATTATTTGATACACATATTTCGTTGTTTTGCTACCAGAGCCGTTGGAAACATTTCTCTTTCAAAGGCCGTTTTCCCAAGCAACTTGCTCATCCATACTTTAAACGTTTATGTATGGTAGTTGTAAAGCTTCGTAGCATAGGCAGTGAATNCACAAAATCTGCTCTTGTTGACGGGAGGGCACATTAGGTTTCTTGATTACATGTTGTTTCCGTTGTTCTTGTGACAACTTGAGCACTCCGAGTATCTTGAGCCACATTCACCCATTACAGTTTCAAATTTGAAAAAAATTGTTGGGATAAATAAAACGGCTAGAGAAGGTTAACAATTCAGATCTACTACCAAAGCTCTAAATAAATCAGCTTTCGAGTCATCCTTTCTAACCTCATTTTTATTGGGTATTGCCCCCTATCATATGTGAGGGTTTATAACTGTCGTTTATGGCTATGATAAAAGGCTGCCTTGAGAAAGGGCATTAATCAAAAGCAAATTCAGGGGGTGCACTACAGTTTCTAAATTTATTGGGTCCCAGGAGCAGATATGTAGTGAGGAAAATTTGTACTTAGCACTCAGTGACAACGTGGCTTTCCTCGCTACGAATGCTACAGTATCTTGCAATAAGTTGTTGTTTTTAAATCTATGGGTGAGAAAAACAAAGACACGGATATCAGAGATTTTTAAAAAACGTTAATCCATGTAGGGTCTGTCCTTGAGGAATCTATTCTTACATCCAGTTGTTGTCAAGGAATCCCCCTTGGGGCACAATAATGGACAGATTACAGCCAATCAATCGCCAAAAAGCATTAGTGTGCGAACTTAAAAAAGCTTTTGAAGAGAAAAAAGAGAATGCTTCTTACCTCCATTTTGCATGTCGTTGATTCTCACTGTACCAACTGCTGGTTGATTTGAAGCCAAA
Organism: Aurelia aurita complex sp. Pacific; assembly: GCA_004194395.1. Taxonomy (NCBI): domain Eukaryota; kingdom Metazoa; phylum Cnidaria; class Scyphozoa; order Semaeostomeae; family Ulmaridae; genus Aurelia; species Aurelia aurita complex sp. Pacific. Next base: position 24,678 of record REGL01001971.1, read on the forward strand.
ATATAACTGAGGAGGACCTTGTAGTGGCTTGCCTTAGGAACAATAATCTTCAATGTCATACTTGTCTGGGAGAGATAAAATAGGACAGTGAGTAGCGAGGTAAGATCAATTAAAAATAAGTTTGAAACAACTTTTGCAAATTCTGGAAATAATAAAACAGACAAACAAATACAGCAACTGAATAAATGCATCATGAACTATATCAAGGCTTTATTGAAGCTCCAAAATCTTGCAGCAATAAAATAAACTGAGGAACTAAGTTCCGAATGAAAGATAAAACTTGTCAGTTCGTATTTCTGCTCTTCTGATTTTGATACATGGCTTTATGTAAATAAAAACGATATTTCCCTTTTTACATCCAATATGTCCTTATCTTGTGCAAAGGAGAAAGCAGGGCTTAAAAATCCCAGGAAGGAAGAAGAGAAAAAAGAAAAAGAAACATAAGGGAAGAAAAAGAAGGGAGAGAAATAAGGAGAGAAAGAAAAAAGAAAAGAATGAGGTGGTATATAGGGAAAGAAAAAGAAAGTGTGTGAGAAGAAACAAAAGTGATTAGCTTGCTACCAGGAAGGAAAATTTGTTTTGAACCCTAAAAAAAAGAAAGAGAATTTGCAACTTTCACACCTGTTCATCGCCAACAGCAACGTATCCCTTCCATGAAAACCTTGGGAATTCAGCTTGACTATATCCATATGCAACAGGGCGGCCATTATCCAACTTGCTGTCCTCCATTTCAAATTTGATATCACTATGATCAGGTTGGTAATATTTCCCATTTTTCAATCTAAAATATAAATAAACAAAGGTTAAAACTTCTATTAATTTTGCACCGTTGTGACTGACGGTACATAGGACATACTATGCCTATTCCAAGATTACTTGATACAAATATTTCGTTGTTTTGCTACCAGAGCCGTTGGAAACATTTCTCTTTCAAAGGCCGTTTTCCCAAGCAACTTGCTCATCCATACTTTAAACGTTTATGTATGATAGTTGTAAAGCTTCGTAGCATAGGCAGTGAATCTTTATTGGTTGATAAATCAGACATGCTTTCATGAAATGAACCAATGACATTGCGGAAAAAGGACAACATAACAATTCAAGTAGATTTCGCCCGTATTTCATACCATTAGTTTGCAAGACCATTTTCTGCAGCAGGGAAATCTAGATTTTCAAAACAAACATTTACATGAAGCACAACGACTCAAGAATTTGAAGAGCTATAACGATAAGTTACATGAAATCCACAGTGTTGAAGGACAACTCTCCATGAAATTTAAAAACTAAAATGACATGGAAATAAAACAGTGCGTACCGATCACATTTTTCTCCTTCAATATTTTTCTTACACCTGCACTTTCCTGAATTATCACAATTGATACCACGAGAACCGCCAGCGTTACATTGGCATGCTACAGGATAAAAACGTTTGAATAAGAACTCTGAATCGAAAAACAAAACATAAATAATAATATATAATTTATAATATATAATTTACTTTAAATTGACGACTATAGTAGCTGAACAGCTAATTAAAATATCATGACATGTTCTCCTTATACAGTAAGTCCCTGTCACCATAGAGAATATTTTCTCCTTTATAAGAAACCAGGCAGCCTGATTTTGTCCAGTTTCTTATAAAAGATGCAAAGTTGAAAGAAATACTCAACCACACTGCCGTTTTTCTGTGTAGCTTCAGTGCTAAAATTTGTAAAATCTGTTCAACGTCTAGATATACAGTATTTCATACTTGCTTCATCCAGTATCATTTCTTGGGACATGCTTGTTTACTATGCAGCAGCATCCTTTAATCTAAATATGGTTTTTTGACAAGAAATCATTACGTGAAAGAACGTTTCTTAATGGACATATGAGAAATCTACAAGCCTCGTTTGAAAGTATTTTCTTGCACATAAGAAACCAGACAGCCTGATTTGAAAATTTGAGTTTCTTAAATGCGGGGACTTACTGTATTTACTCCAGTAGAAATTATCAACGCGAGTCTTATTATGGGTCAGCGTCTTACCTCCACATCCAAAAACTTTGCCATGTCCCAAATCATAAAATCCTTTTTCACATGCATCACAAGCTCGTCCTGTCACGTGATTTTTGCATGGGCATTTTCCATTGAGTTTGTCACATTTTAGAACTGACCCAAGGGTGCCTTCTCCAAAGCAACCACAGGGGACACATGTGGATATTCTGCTCTCTGTGTCGTTGTATGATAAGTCTTTACATGTTGATTCTAGGGCTTTTGTCCGACAAGAATCCTGTAAAAGAAAAAATTCCCTTCAAAAAGACCTGTACAATTCTACTACCAAGTGCTCCAGAAACTAACGTCAGATTTGGTCGGGTCTTTTGGAAAGCCAGAGATATGCTAAAAGCACTAATAAATGCTAAAAGCACTAATAAAAACAGAAATACAAGAGAATTGAATTGCTAACAATTCAGACAGCTTCTGAAGATAAATAACATTGTAGGCGACACAGGTGTTTAGGCTTTAACTCTTCTTCTTCCGTAACATACCGTTGTCTTCTCGTAAAGTCCTCTTTAGTATGCACAGCTAGCTAGTTAGCTACCTAGTTTTTAGGATATCATTTTGTGGTCTGTTTTGTTTACGTCTGTGGCTTTACTATTCAGCCGTAGAAATCCCTTTGTTTGCAAACTGATGTTATTGTGACAAAATCACCTTTGTTCGTTCGAAAACATTTCTTGCTATTGTCAAAAATCGAGTGTATTTTACGCACATCGTGGTAGCTAGCCTGAAATAAAAGTGAATTTTGTGAAACAAAGAATCAAGCTTCGGTTAAGACAACGCGATTTACAGTCTTCAAGAACAGATTTCACACCTCCAAGTGTACTCAATCAAATCAAAATAAACACAAAAAAGAGCAAAACCTTGTGACTTGCTGCACTGAACATGGGAAGTGTACTCATCATAGCCGAAATCACTTTGTGTTATCGGAGACCTGAGTCTTGTTTCATCAAATTCACACTTCCTGAAAAATAAAGGCTGATTTCCAGTCGGTGGAATTTCCTGAGCGGGCGGAATTTCACACAATAAAAAGTTATCCAGCCTTAAATCTCTATTCAATTGCAAAGTGACACTTTCTGTCGTAAACAATAGCATTTCTGCCTCAGAAAATTCCAATGGCTAGAAACTGGCCTTGATAGCTTGAAACAACATACCAAACGGGCACAAAAGCTTCCAACTTCACTCTCAAATGATCTCCTCTCTTCAAAGATACTAGGAATCGTTTCAGCCGCTTTTTTGATGGTCTGGACTTTCTGAGTTACGCCAATACGTTTAGCAGTTTCACATTTAGGCCCCTTTGCGTCCTTCGTAGAACATTCATTGCAGTTTATGCCGGTGAATACATCTTTGCAGTCGCACTGACCAGTTGTAATGTTACAGTTGGGCGAATCGGAGCCAAGTGGGTTGCATTTGCAAGCTGTCGAAAAGAAAAACGCGTGTAATAAGTGCTCGGGGGCTAAATGAAAAACACACTAAAAATGGGATTTTATGGGAATTTTCGCTATTGTAGTTAGATATGTTGCAAAGATTTCAACAAGGTTTTCAAACCTCTTTACAACATTTGGAAGCAAGGTTTCTGGTTGGCACTAAGACCATATTTACACTGTACCGCACTAAGACCATATTTACACTGTACCGGTAGAGTTTTTATCTGACACAAAGTTGTTGCGGTTCAAGAGCATTTACACTTCTCCAGAACAAACTTTTTCTATAGATAGAAAGGGCAAAAGTGTTCCGGTTTAGCAAGCTCCTAAATTGTACGGTACAGCGTAAAAGGAGTCCTTGGCAGAACTGGAAGCCTCTTTGCCAAATGTTATGAAATCAAAGTGCTTTGGATTGGAAGTAAAACACTTGATAATTCTGACATATCTCTTTGGGTATATATCCAAAAGTAGTTCACCTAAAATAATACCTTTGCATTCTGGGTAACCAAAATATCCCGGCTTGCATTTCTCGCAACTTTCTCCTTCATAGTTGTCTTTGCAAAGGCATGCTCCAGTTTTGTAATCGCAGACTTGTGGTGTCGTTCTCTCCAACGGACAATTGCATTCTAAAAGATAGAATCGAAATACGAATCAAACTTAGGAGGGAGATAGGAAAGCTTCGGGCGTTTTGTAGCAGTTGAACTGCCATTATTCTATTACGACCATAACCTTGCAAATGAACATTGCATGGGGGAGAACGTGTGCTTCAAATAATCGCTATGGAGTAAAAATGTGGAAACGTGTGTCTTTATCGAGAAATGGCCTCAGTGTTCCAAGGACTTTGGCAGGCATCATTGGGTCCAAGATTGCATTTGAAAACATATTAAAACAGTAGCAAACAGGGTAGTTGGTTTAAAAAGTGTGTCAAAAATTTCCAGAGGCAATCAATACCTGTGCAGCTTGGAAAACGGTAATATCCATGGGAACATCTATCACATGCACGACCTTTCGTCTTTAGCTTGCAATCACACTGTCCAGTAACTCCATTACATTTGGACGTTTTCGAACCAAACAAGTTACAACTACAAGCTGATGAAATAGGGAAGTTTCTGTCAGTAACGTGAACATAATCTAAATTGAAATTTTCATAAAAGACTAAGATTGAAAACGGTTTAAACTATTGGAATCGTAATGGACATTAGAGCTATTCTGCAAAAGAGTCTGGATAGAAGGATACTCTTAGACATTTTTACAGGAAATGTTCGATTGAGTGGCGTTAAAGCCTCTTACACTGTTGTGCACATTCAAAATCTCGATAAAGTTCAGCAGTAAAATGTTAAAAAATGTCATTACATCCAGGTTCTTTTGAAGAAATAGCTAAAAGGTCTATTCCTGATCAGTTAATGGCTGATTAAATGTCTTAGTGCCATCCTGAATGAATCATGTTTCACCGTCTTTAAAACAATTTCTCCGTGGGAACCAACCTTAAAATACATGATGTCTTGAACCGAGGGGTATATCACTCCATAAAAATCTCGAACACCTTTGGCAAAGATCCCTCCGTCTTGAGGAAAAATCCGTAACAAATCTCTAAAAATCTTATTGTTTAAAAAAATCTCGTACGCCTCTTCGGAAGAGTGATACACCCCTCGTCTTGGACTATGAAAGATCCATTTATTATTACGTGTTTTCTATACGTGCTACGTGCTACTACTACGTGATTAGGGTAAGACGGGGTAAAGTGAACTACGGGGTAAAGTGAACTACTTGCAACATTCGCGCTTCTCTCCAAAAGTAAACATGCAATGATGAAACATGATTTATGCCCAATTCTTTGCTACATGTGCTCACAGAAAATGAGAACATTTTTGCAAAACAGTTCTTCCTGTTCTTGCAAAAAATCCCTTTACCCCAGGCAGTAAAAACAACCTCGGGAAATTATGGATGTTAGGTTTGGGCTCCAATCTTTGGTCTTAATTTGCTACCCCAAGACGAAATTCATTTCTATGATTGTTTTGATCGATTTGAAGCACATACCATGTGTTTACTTTTTCCAAAAGGAAAAGGTACTACGCGATTAGCCTACCATGTGAAAGATAACTACGTGCTACGTGCTACGTGCTTTATGGCAATCAAGGACATGAAGTCCAAACGTGTCTGGGTCTACGTAGCAGGAAAGAGTAGCGCTTCCGAAAATATCCGGAAAACAAAGACTATCTATTTGCTGGAAATGACTCACTTTTGCAATTAGGATATCCATATGAAAACGCAGAGCAACTTTTACAGAATTTGCCAGCATACCCTCGTTTGCAGATACAGCTGAATCGATGTGAGGCCAATGGATGACAAAGATTGTACACTGTTCCAGTTGGATTGCACGTGCAAGCTACGAAGAAGAAAAATGATCAAAATTCGTTAGAGGTCTTGGCACTTTAAAAAGCCATTGTCACTCAAGGGTTTTTGGGGGTACGCTACAGTTTCATTTTGTTTGCAACACAAGTTTGGCCTGAGAGGTGGACTTGTCCAAGTATCACTTTCTTTCATTGGTCGAATGAGCCATAAAACTGCAAAAGACAAAGGGCGCTGCGGGGGAATGGAGAAAGAAAAGGGGGAGGAGAAGGAGAGAGGAATAACCACGGATCCACATAACAATATTTGAGCTGATAGAAAAATTTAACTTTACTTGAATGGTTCTATCAGTCCAACTATGGCAAAATGGATTTATTGTTTCAATTTAGGCCAAGCTTGATTTTCAGACAGTCTAAAAATGTAGCGTGCTCGCAAAGGACCCTGTGAGTCAATGGCTCTTTAATGTTTCGTTTACCTTCCAAATATACTTTGCTGATCAAAATAGGTACATAGGGCAGGATAAGACTTTGGGTACAAGCTTTGGGTACAACAGACCCTGCTCTCTCCATGATTGCAGCAAATTCAAGTTTTCTCGCCCTACACGGCCCTTTACTAGTTTTGTCGCCTTGTGTTAGTCTTGTCGCCCTACACTTACCCCGTCTCTTGATTCTTTTTACTGGAGCAACATCATCTGAAATGAGGAAATGAAACAATCATTATCATCATAAACCACATACAAGCTACTACACTAAAGTCTGTCTCAAATTAGATGTCAAGTGAACATGTCCACGAATAAAACGATTCAAGTGTTTTCGATGATAAATTTTGCGTTTCGCAAATCTCACGTGACATCCAATNGTGGATCTATTGTTTCCATTTAGGCCAAGCTTGATTTTCAGACAGTCTAAAAATGTAGCGTGCTCGCAAAGGACCCTGTGAGTCAATGGCTCTTTAATGTTTCGTTTACCTTCCAAATATACTTTGCTCATCAAAATAAGTACATAGGGCAGGATAAGACTTTGGGTACAAGCTTTGGGTACAACAGATCCTGTTCTCTCCATGATTACAGCAAATTCAAGTTTTGTCGCCCTATACGGCCCTTTACTAGTTTTGTCGCCTTGTACTAGTCTTGTCGCCCTACACTTACCCCGTCTCTTGATTCTTTTTACTGGAGCAACATCATCTGAAATGAGGAAATGAAACAATCATTATCATCATAAACCACACACAAGCTACTACACTAAAGTCTGTCTCAAATTAGATGTCACGTGAAAATGTCCACGAATAAAACGATTTAAGTGCTTTCCATCATTAATTTTGCGTCTCGCAAATCTCATGTGACATCCAATTTGATGGGACAGAATTTAGTTTCGTCATATACAAATGCGCATTCCGTCTGTCCTTTTTAACCAAATAAACTATATTTCCAAAATAATTATTCTTGTTCAAGCACTATCGTTATCCATTTTTGCAAAGTAATTCAGCTTCTCTGCCAGAGACAACAAACAGACTATAAAAGCAAACACAAAAAATAACACGAGACAAAATGACACAAAAAATAACACGAAAAAACAGACAACCTGAAAACAAACAACAATAAAATACAAAACATGAAAATATCATCTGGGAATTGACAATAGAGAATAGTTGAAATTTAGTCATTTCAAAAACTTCCCAATGTTTTGTGACAACAGTTTTAAAAGACAAACCTGTGTGTTGAACAACACTTCCCAGCTGTAAGCTTGGCCTACCGGCATTTGACACCAAAACTTCTGAGTCCCTTCTCATTCCATCTGTGAAACCATATTTCCCCCAATGCAGGATGAGAAACAAACAAAATAAAATTCGATGCGTGTAAAATCCAATTGTTAGGCCATCAATGTACATCTTGTTTTGAAAATTGCCGATCACAAAGCCTCAACTTTGCTTAGGCCAATGCCAAAAATCTGTTTCTAGTCAAGAATGACAATTTCTGCGGGCAGAAACTTGACCATGAAACTCAACCACAGTTTAATTATTGCCAAATGTTGATTCCTTTTACTTTACCATACTTTAATGAGACACACGCGACTTTAGAACCATTCATAAGATATTTTATTTTATCGGGAAGGTTTGCGAAAGGAAGCCCCAAAGGAAATAAGCGGAAGTTGCTAATAATGGTGGAGGATGCCAGCCCTGCCTTCCCAGCATTCTTTGGATTACGATTACAATATTCCTTTCCAAATTTTTTCGGTCATCAAATAAATTGACAATGAACAGACCTCCTCACTGTATCATTTGGCAGACTGATTTGCAGTTGAATTTTTAAAGAAACTCAGATCACCAAAAAATTAAGAAACTCGAGTCCGGGAAAAGAACATACTTATCAATTTGTCACCCAATGTTCTTCTTTGCGACAAGCTACAATTTCCGCTGTTTGAAAACTAAATTTCGCCCAAACGGAAAACATTGATTCACACTTCAACTACCATAGTGTCAGGGGTGTTCACAAAACGTGGCCTACACTACTGGCTTACCATTGGCCTACCATTTGGCCTACCATTTGGCCTACCATTGGGCTCACCTTTGGCTCACCTTTGGCGCACCTGTGGCTCATTGCTGGAAAGGAAACTGGGTAGCACAACCTCGTTCCCAGGGCCTTCCATCCCAATATGACAAAAGGCCCTGGGGACGAGGTTGTGGGTAGCAGTGACATTTCTCAACATATGACAATTCAGCTCTGGGCCAATTTCTTAGTTTCTTGCAGAAACAGTTACATTTCCTTCATACTAATTTCGTTACGTTTCCCTCCACAGATCTAAATAAAATTTGGAACACCCTTTCCCTCCTCTGCACTGACTGACTGACTGTAACAGAGTCTGCGTTCCATATTTTCTTAGCAAACTCATCCCAACTTTTACCTGAACTTGGCTAACTATATCTACTTTAATAAAAGCTCTCGCTTCAGCTAATAAACAACGGGAATCATCCTATCAGCCTGAACAAATCAAAAAATCTTCCGGACAAATTGCAATTGCTCAGCTGTGTTGCTTCCAAGAAAATGTTGTTCAGTACGTAACACAGTTCTTGTTGGGGAGATGAGATACACTTCGCCCGAGGAAACCCATGCTTCCCCCGTGCAGTAGGTTAAAGCTCATGCGCAGTAGCGTTTTGGGGTTGAAGCTCTGACGGGCGCATGGGCATTAACCTACTGCACGGGGGGACACATACGTTTCCTCGGACAAAGCGTATCTCGTCTCCCCAACAAGTTCTCAGCTGGCAGCTGGCTATGGAAACACTGTTCTACTTGCAGCGAACACTTCCCACCATGTGTACACAGGTGTGCCCCTGAAAACATCTAATTTGTAAGTTACAAATGAAGTTTGCACAAATTGTAACGCTGTATTTGAGCAAACTTCACTGTCTACCAGCCAAAACATCTTCAAGCTAAAAGTGTAAAGTATAAACATTCTTGTCTGAAATTAGCCTCTGTAAATTAGCAAATAGATCCGAATTTCGAATGAATATTCTGTGCATTAGAACTGAAATTAGCTGATAATGGGCTGGCACTTGCGAGAGACCAGGCAACCTCTGTACCCCCAGGCTTCCACTTCTTTCGACACTGCCATAAATGGTATTTCTTCATTTTCCCTTAACCATCCAGATCTAACCTTGTTGCTCCATACCATTTTAGGACAACAGTGCTGACAGTATTCCAGTTTGTGGTTGACCATTGTCAAACTTTTTTATAATCCGGTTTACGCCAAAAAATGTTCCAGTTCGCAAACTTAGTTGTCTCCCGGTCCGGTCTAGTTCATCACGATAATGCAAATTCAATCTTTGGTTCATGATGTCCACTGGTCCGGAAAGTACACTCTTTCATAGGATATCCCCGTTTTACCTTTGCCCTCATCTGTGAAAACAAGTTTCAGAACAATAATCTTCTGGCTAAACGATACACCATTGTCAAGGTGACTTTTGTTCCGGTTCAAGAGAGTAAAAGCTGGTCCTATCTTCAAAAGAGAACAGTTGCCGAAGAAGGTGCAAATACAGTTCAAACATGGCACAAACGATGGTGCCTTTTCTTGTCACTGTTGCAGTGTTTGCATCAAGCGTTCAAGGATATTGCAGTAAGTATTCTGTCATTTTGATATTTGTCATGTGATCACGAGTTGTCAGCGTATGGACTTCAGATAGGTTAGGCCAAAAAATATTATCTGTGTTGCCCTTTTGTGAAGAAACTTTTGGCCTTGAAAAACGGTGGACAAAACTTGAAATTGTTTTCCCCATGCATGCCTCAACGTTCCTTTTTTAAAGCTTTGTAACAGTGGACCATCATTTAATAACAA
>REGL01001971.1:36844-55402 GCA_004194395.1 Aurelia aurita complex sp. Pacific
AACACTTAGGTCATTAAAAATCGTCAGGAAGGACAAGTCACCTGACAGTGGTTCGTCTGATATTGAGACAGACTTTTTTGATGGCTGAAGAAGTCCTGGATGGCAGGACGAAATATTGGCATCAAATAAATTAAACCATTTGCTGTTGTTTTTGTCGCATTGCGGTGTTTCTTCTGTCCTTAGATGTTACCTGTTGAATATCAACCTGTAACGTTGCTTTAATTTTTCGTAGGCCCAAACAGCAAATGAAAGAATGATGCCCTACTCAGACACCAAATGTAAGGCACTGTTCGGCAGTCTCCTCAGTCAAAAGGGAAGAGACGGCTCATTCGGGAGCCTCTCAGCAGCCCTACACGTGCTTCCAGCACTGGCTGGTGTATCATATCTGGATCTTGCAAAAGACAGTCAATGTGCTACCAAGAAACCAGGTAACAAAATTCAACTGGGCTCTTACTCTAGCAAGGCTTTCTATTATCTCATAAAATTGTTATGACTCAAAAACTGGATGAGATACCCTGCAGAAATTTGATTGGAACATGCTAGATAGATAGGTAGGAATAGTCAAACCCCATCGCTAGGAAGTCCGCAAAATTGGTGATTTTTATATTCCGCAAAACCCGTGTATAAGCCGCACCCGCATATAGGCCGCACCCTTGATCTCAGTTATGCAATTTCTCAATGTTGTTTATTCTTTTTTTCAGAAAAAGAAAAGAAGGTTGGTATACCCATGATTCCAGATGGTGTCATGATAATGCTGCTATTCCTTCATTCTTCTCTCCTCACAGCAAGGAATCATATGCGGCCATTAATTCGGTTAAAACGGTTGGAGCTCCTACGCAGCGATACGTCTGATTTCAAGCTTACCTGTAAATAGCCACTATTCAAAGGGAAGTTTGAAATCAGACGTATCGCTACGTAGGAGCTCCAACCGTTTCAACCGAATTAATGGCCGCATATGATTCCTTGCTGTGACGAGAGAAGATTGAAGGAATAGCAACAATATCAAGCTTTACTCGCAATCCCGTGGAAGAGAAACATCACAGTGAGCAAAAATACAATTTGATCATAATATAGGCCACATTAATGGTGCATTATTGCCCATGGTTTTTGTGTGGATTTCATCGATAGCTGCAGCGACGTGCTGCTGACTAGAGCGACATCACAGAATTGTTTTCATGAAGCATGAAATTAGGCTTCCTTTACAAACAGGGGTGCAATGCATGACGGTCACCAAAGTGCTCTTAAACTTCTTATGAAAAAAATGCAATAAAAGCAGCAAAATTAAATTTCAACATTCGAAATCACACTCTGATGAGAGGGCACAGGTCCGAAAGGCCTCAGTGTGTTAAAATATATCTTCGTGATTTTTGTCGTTGGTCCAACCTCTCTACATAAAGTAATCCTTTTCAGGTGATGATTGATGTCTGCGTCAAAGTGACATTCCCAGCCATCAATAAACCAAGTCCTGCTCCCATGATTGTCTCAATCCAAAATGGATCCACAGCTTTCGACGCTTTCAAAGCGGCCTCAAAACAAGATGATTGCTACAAGTTCATATCGCAAGCAACAGCATGGGGTCAATCTATTACAACAGTTTGCAGAATAAAGAGAGACCATTCAAAGAGAATGTACTGGATGTTTTACGTCGATGGCAATCAAGCGATGGTTGGCGTCGATAGCTATGTGCCGAAGCCAAATGAATGTGTCGAATTGAGATATGAAAGCTGAATTTCAAGTAACAAGGCACAGCTTTAACTATGGGACTAAGATAGTTACTCGGATAGTAGTTATTAAATCACTTTAAACAGTGAAAGCTTATTGCAAAAGGATAATTGTCTTAAATTCGAGAGAACTTAGATGCTTTATCGTCTGTTTCTTTTCTCTGTCAGTTCTAGCTAGGAGTTATGCAGTACTGATGAGATCATCACTCAAAAGTTTTCGTTCTAAGTGTATTATATCATTGAGTTTTATGACATCATGCTCTTTGGACGGCTATTTCACCAAACAACACACAACTGTCTGCACAATGTCACAATGCAACGTATTCTTACCTAACTGACGTTTCAAAAGCGAGGCAATACAAGAATCCCGACAAACCCATTGGTTAATCGTACATTTCGCGCGGTTTCCCCGTAGCCTTGTATAATACGATACAATGACGCGTTTTTGTCACTATAGCAACTGATTTCGGCCTGTGAGATTCACAACAGTAACAAAATGTGTTTGACCAAATGATGGGAGTCAAAATTAGAAGCTATCAGGTAATAAAACTCAGGTAATAACCGGTATCAGGTAAGAAGCTATTAGAAGCTATCAGGTAATAACCGGTTTTGTAATCGTACAGGAAAATATAAATCCCGAAGTCTTATCGCACAGACCTCGCAAGCTCGAGTCTGTATTTTTAAGACCTCAGGCTTTACAGCTTCCTGTGCAACACAAACCGGTTAGTGCGGATACAACATACCGGGTGAGTCAGAAATATGTCTGGACGTTTGAAAGCCTACAGCTCTCAAACCATTTCCCAGATTCTTATAAACTAATAATACCTGTGTGGCTAACATATAAACTTAGAAAGGAAAATTTAGTTTGTCAAAATTGGTCGTTTCATTCTCAGGTTACAAGCGATTTTATGGAAATGCTTCATCTCAGAAGCCTTCAAAACAGGCCTAAAATGCGCGATCAATTTGCCTGCAATTAAGAAAACCTATGGGCCGTATTTCGTTGGGTACTGCCCGTTATGTTGATTAAAATTGTTGAACCTTTGTTCACCAATCACGTTCGTTGTTAGGCGTAATTTAGTTGTTGTAGTTGTAAAGATTCCGACTATCCCGGTATAAACCAGTATAAAAACACAACTTTCCGTTTCTATTTTTAGAAAAGGTGGGAGAAGGATGGCGTGGAGCGAGGGAATATGTTCTCGTGAAGGTACATATTCGCAACTGAACCTTTGAAGGTTCTAACAAATTACATTTTTTCTTTACTCTTTCTCAACGTGAGAATACAGCCTGAAGGACCTGTTGCTTTCATTAGACGTGCAGAATTTCCCAAATGTGAATCTCACATTACTTCATCTTGAGATCTGTACAGATGTTCAACAAGATTTTTTGACAGATTCAAATGAAAAGAACAGAAGGAAAATGTGTAGCAGCAGCTGGCGTAATTTTTCTGATCGCACATCCTAAAGTAGTCCTGTCCACAAGTTGCTCAGCAACTTTCGGGTAACTTGAACTCTTTTGGGCAACTTTTAGGAATTTTGGCAACTTTTGCAACATTGAGAAACTTGTCCTTATTTTAGCAATATTAGAACAATTTCTATGACACTCTGCGACAGTAATGAAAATTAGACATGGAAAGGATCTGTTTTCTTGTCAGGCTGGGAATAAACGTCTTGGTTTGTGAAAAACTGGTCTTTGAAATTAACGATTTGTGACTATGATCAATATGATGATGATGATGATGATGACAGCGATGATTATTATTAATCATCAATTAATGTTGTTGTTGTGGTTGTTGTTGTTTATGAGCAACAAATGGTTCCTGCTGAAATACTGAAGATGTATTACATGGTTGCAACTGTATTAGCCTCAAAAGGTTCAAACTTCCAGGAAGCTGCAGTTACCTCATACGAGAAAATGTCGAAATAAAATAAAAAGACACTTCTCGAAGCATCATTGGCGCTAATCTTATGCACATTTGTAGATTATTCATACATTTATAGCACTTGGCCTTAAAAAAGTACAATAAATGAGCAACTTTTGAGCAACTTTTTGAAAAAGTGGCAACTTTTGAGCAACTTTGCAGGAAATTATGAGCATCTTTTTGAGATATTTCGAGCAACTGGACAGGGCTATCCTAAAGCAACGATTCAAAAGAGCTCTACCGTCTGTTTTGCTGAGAAGGGGGTGAATGTACTCTATCTTTAGCTCTATCCAGGGTAGGGCAACTGCACTTTATTTATTGGACTGAGTATGTCTCAAATTAGGTGTTACATGAGATTTGCGATGACGCAAAATTAAGCATGCAAAACACTTCAGTTGAATCATTCGCGGAAATTTTCACGTGACTATCTAATTTGAGCATTGACTATGAATATTCCGCGGAATATTCATGACCCTAATGGACCGATTTGGCTCCAAGGCAAAATTAAAATTACATTACCTACAAAACTCTGTTTTCCGCGAGGCAGAATTTTTTGCTCGAACTCTAAATTCTGCTCGAACTTTTTTCTGGGCAAGTGCAGAGCTCAAAAGCACAATATTTTTTTGACGCACAATATCAGGACACCCCGGACATTGGCATTTGCTCATAAAAAATCCCGCCACCCGGACATTTGAATGTCGATGTTTCTGCGGCCCCCGCTGCATTTGACAACACGAGGTGCTTTTGTTTAGGAAGTTACTGGAAATATGGACCTTCTCAGTGCCCGGCCCCCGGGCATTTGTCCAAAAAATTTTGTTAACCCCTGGGCTGTCCGGGGGGGGATGGTCAGGGTAGGAACTGAAACCATGTGCCATGTGTCAACCTAAGGTCAACATCTGTAGGTCTTCTACCCCCTAAAATACCGATGACGCAGGCGCAGTAGCTTATTTTGAAGTAGAAATAAAAACTGCGCTTGCGTTGGTGATACATACTTGCGTTGGTGGTTAGGGGGTTAACTACAACCATTCAGTGTTCGTATCCCAAACAAGAGAGCCAGAGAGGAAAGGGCCTAAATCACAGCGCTCTGCAAATACAACACCAATATGGCTTTCCTTCGAAGTAAACATGGCAGAGAGCAATTATCAACGAAAGGATTAGACGAGAAGGATTTCGTTATGACTGGAATGCAATATAATGTAGTATTTCTCGGCTCCATGTTAGTGCCTACCCCAACTGGACATGGCAGCAGTCGCACTGAAATTGCTGTGGATAAAGTCTATCAAGAGAAATACAAGGCATTTGGGTATGGCTCACGAAAAGTTGCTCTCGAAATTTCTGTCGATGAAATAAAAGTCGTTGAAAACATTGGTAATAAAATGAAGCAGACAGTTGCGAAATTTGAAATAACCCAACTAACTTTTTGCAACCTAGATATGAAGCATGATAAAGCTTTTGTTTTTATTGTCAGTGATGCAAGAACAGAGAGCTACAGAGCGTATGTTTTCCATTGCGATAGTGCTACACGTGCAAAACAACTTCTTTCAAAGCTAAATGAAGCACTGCAAGTAAAGGCCAACCAGATAGAAGCTGTAAGGTTGAGGTCCTATTCAGCACCTGCCAAAAATCTCACAAAATTTCGGTCTCGACTTGAAGACAAGAAAATTGTCGAGGAAGAAGCCACAAACCGTCAAACAGATGATGACTGGGGAGAATTTGAAGGGAGTGTTTCGAAAAGCACTTCATCATCCAATCAAAACGAACTGTTGGCTGAAAATGGCAGACAAAGGAGTCACACAGATCTGCAAAGTTACAATAATCTTATTCTCACTGGTCTTTCAAAAGAAACATTTGATTCTCCAGGGAACTTGTTGTTTGAAAACAATTCCAAGGAGGATAATTCTGGAAACCATGGCTTAAAGCAAACTGTTGATGATGAAGATGAATTTACAAGTTTGGCAGAGAAGAGACTCAGAAGTTTTGATGATCAGGCAATTGGAGGAACGGATGAAGCACTGTTGCTTCTCAATCAGCCTGCAATTGTGCGAGAATCAGTTACTGGGAACTCAAGCAATATCTTGATGCATACCACTGCTGTCCAGAATAACAAGCAATTTGAAAATGAGAATCTTTTGCAATTCTAAATGATTGATGGTGCGTAAACTATTTCCCAGAATTTAAGTTGAAAAGTCTATCATAAGCTTCAAGGCAATAGAAAAAGCCTCTCACATGAAGAACATCAAATAAAAACAAAGAATTATGTTTGGTTGTGGTCCGCAGATGTTTACAGGGGAAGCTTGCTCACAAAAAACAAAAATTGTAAGGCATCCAAAAATAATTGGTGTTGATCCATCCTGTATATTTTTCATAGAGACCCCTATATAACTTCAGCATTAGGACAATATTATTCATGAAGCATTTTAAGTTTTTTCAGTCAAGGAAACACACAGCATATTTTTACTTTACTGTCACAATGCCTCATGTGTGTCATAGCTCGTAAGGTATTTGATGTACTTGGCTGATGTTTAGGCAGACACAGCTGGATGAAACTTTGTTGTGAAATGTTCACAAGGGAGCAGAATGTAAATATCATTATTGTTATGAAACACTTGTAAGAGACCTGGCCAAAACTTTTATATCAAAGATCTACTGTAACACATCATTTAAAGCTTTTTGTTGTTATAAATACGATTCCCAGCCTTGATTTATCAGTTGTCCTTCAATGCCACAAGAGACTGTCACCCAATCCCTGTTGCTTACCATGTGAAACAAAATGAAAATAAAGAAACATAGACAACCACGCTAATCCCAATGACTCTCCTCTATACAGAAGTCACACGACTGAATAAATGTCTGCCATTAGTTGAGAGGCGTTTATATAGTGACATAAAGGCTTTAATAAGTCCCCCCCCCTCAAATAAGCCCACACAGCATTATTCAATATTTATGTTATGCCGATATATTCCTAGCCTGTGTGATGACTATAATATATTCCTATTTAAATCTTTTCAGGATTCTACTGAAAGATAAGCTGAAAATGGATGTCAAGATTTGTGCTACTGCAGTATACAGTACATGTAAAGAAGAAATTAAATGGACACAGAGCAGAGGACTCTGATTGCTTGGTCATTTTCTGGAGAAATAAAAACAGTTTGAAGGTTTCCTAATTGATAAAAAATGATTCCAAAACTTTTACTTGCTGATAATCTTAATTTTCATAACCCTTGATTTAGCAGAAGATCTGAATCACACCAAGATGATAAAATGAACTACTGTAGACGTCAACCCATAATCTTTTAACAACTAAGAGAGATAATCAAATAGATTTATGACAGAAATTGCCACACATGAATAGATATAATATCTATTAGAGTTATTATTAGAATTTATTGGAGAAGTGAGGTGCATTACACTATACAGAATCTGGAGACAGAAGAGTTAATGAAAGATCAAATTTTAAAACCACCAGTAATGACCCAGTTAAATTAATTCCCTGCCAAAAAGGTGATATCCTGTTAAGAAAAGTTGCTTCTTGTGAAGTTTGATTTTGAACCTTTTCCTGGCATTGCTGCTGCGTCATTTTTCCATTAAATGTTTAGCTCCATGCCAAAAAACTCCTGTTTAAAATGTATAATCTCAACATTTCCCATCTTCTTTTTAAACATTTGAAGAGGTCATTATTAGTGGAACGGTATTTTAAAGGTCTTGTGAGATCTTATCTTGTCTTAGGCATATGTAGCTCCCCACAATGAATGCACATATATTAGAAAATAGCTTAGTTTTAAAAGACCTTAGCAGGGTTTAGAGTTTAAATGCACAACACTCAACTTTTTCATTTAGATACGTCTTTCACTCTTTAATTTTTTGTTTAGACTTAGGCTTCAAAATGTTTCATAAGCTAAGTGTAAAGTGTTATTACATCTTTTGGATTTTGTTATTACATCACTTTTAAAAATATTTGAAGCCTAGGCTGAATATGGAAGTAGTATGTGACACATACAGTACATGCATATACAGTAGTAACACGTTTTTGCAGATAACACCCAGCAGACAGTACACACTCACAAATCTTTTTACATACAGCATAGGGTTCAATTCTTCAAAAAGGTCTTGTCCAAAGCTATTAACCTTTTTCTTTGAATTGAATGCCTTGAAAGAATCTTAAGGTACTTTGACGTAATTGTGCGATGGAAATTCTTTGATATCATGCTTTTTCAAATGGCAACATTTTTTAATTGCAAGAATTCATGAGAAGTTTTGAAAAATTAGAATATCGGAATTGTTGTAATTCCTAAATTGATAGAGGAAAAACAAAGTTTATGATGGTCTACAAACAGTACAATATGGTAGAAATCTGTAACTCTTCTGGTTTATAATTTAGAAAATTGATAATGTCACAGCCTCAAAAAATAATCTATGCTGCAATCAAAATATCAAACAATTCCAATGGTAGAATTAGTACCTGTGAAGAAAAGGTTCTTTCATACCACTTAGCTCAAAGAAAGGGGTAAGAGAATTTTGAACTGCCTATTTTAAAGATTTGAGCCCTATGGTCACATACACATCTTCTTTTATGATATAGTATTATGAAAAAGACCCTACACAATTTCTTTGCAAGTAGATCTGACATGTCAGGCAAAAGTCCTTTCAAGGGACCATTTATCATCTAATTCCTTTTGTTGGCACCAAAAACAATTGTCAGCTTGATGATGTAATGTATCTGGTGTCCCGACTTTTACCTTAAGTAGAATTACGTGTACCAAAACTCTTATAACAGGCTGGGAAATTGAACCACCAGACCTTTTTTGAGCAAATCCCAGGTGTAGGTAATTAATGATTAATTGATTAATGAATGATTAATAATTAATTAGTGATTTTGCAGATTTTGAAGGCAATATCACACAGACTTTTGGTCTTTTTTTAAATGAAAACGTTAGCTTGAAGATAAATCTCTGTACTGCACAGAGGAACAATGATTGTTCGGATATAATTGGATTTTGGATGGTCACATTTGGTAGCTTCAGTAGGCCACCAAACAAACTGCAGAAAAAATGGGCATGCAGCTAAAACAATGTTGTTTACATACTGTAGTTGTATGCAATTTGGTAACAGAGCCCCTTAAGTGTTATATGCTGGTTATGGTGAAAAGTGATTATTTGAAAATATAAAAATATAAAAAAGGTCAAGATTTAAAAAATATCAAAGACATCTTTGTAAAAAATAGAGTATGTTGATCCTTAGATTTAGATTGATAAGATTGGAAAAATTAGAAGTAGTAGATTAGATTTAATGAGATTGTCTGATAATTATACTTAATTTTTACTTTATGTGTTTGATAGGAAAAGATGATGGTCTCTACTTGTTTTTGAGAACTGCAGCATTGAAACTCTTTCCCATCCCATTCAACTTAATTTAGCAATGCAAAGTGACTTTTTTACTGGAATGACCCAAAATCCTGGATATAATATGTTGAAAAAAACTGCATCCCCCCTCCCCCCCTCAATGTTGGTTACTATGAGCTACAGTTTGCTGCTTTGCCCCAAAATAATCCAACATTGAATGGGGGAGGGGGCTGATAACGGGGCATGATTTCTAAGTACTATCATCACAAATCATTTGCACTCTGTCAAAATTCTTATTTTTCTCTACAATTCTGTCCAGGATTGTAGCTTCTCAAAATATGGAAAAGTTCTCAGATTTGATAGATGTGTTCTGAAGTCTCAAGAATTCTTTTTAAGACAGAAAACGTTGTTAAGTTATGAAAGAAATGCCTTGTGTCTTCAAGAAGTATGTATCCAACAAACAAACAGTTGTCAAAATTAACAAACCTCTTAATGCAACAAAACAAATACCAAAAAAATCAACATAACATACAACTAAGTTTGATTATTAATACATACAAGAGACTATGAGCAGTACAACTCTACTTTTGTGGTTTTGGTTGCCTTTGAAATACTGTAGAGGTGAGTGGAGCCCACACATCATACAGTGTATGATATTTTGGACAAAATTAATGTATTAAGAACAGTATTTCTTCAAAGACATATTTTATCAAGTAGTTAGAATTTTCAAGAGTTCTTAAAACTTCTTCAACAATTTCCAAGAATTCTTTACATTCCAATGAGTATTCTTGAGAAGTATGAGAGGGTTTAACATTTCTGAAGAATTTGTAAAGAATTTTTAGTTAGAATTTGTGGGTAAACAAACCATTTCAAAGTGCACCAGGCCTCAACTGTATATATCTTCACCCCAAGGAATATTTAGAGTCCATCTGTAGCACTTTCAATACATAGGAATACTGGAAACTTACAATTTTAAAGATATACTTTTTAGAAATATCAGAAGCAGCCATCTGAATTCATTATATCTATGATTTGACTTTGGGTTATGTCAAATTGCAGAATTCTTATTCAACAAAACATGTACATAGTATAGCATGGAGTATTTAAATATTTTCCCTTTTCATCTGACTAAAATGTTATTAGGCATGGATGACAGTGACACTTCATAACAAAACTGCTTGCCTTTCTTTAGCAATCAGAATTCTCTAGATCCATCATGAATTCAAACTCTTCTTTTGTCAACGGTTGGACAGAAAGCCTGGCTCTTGTAAAAAGAGCAACATTTTTCAGTGGACCATTGTTCCCTTTGTGTTCTAAGTGAAGTGCTTTTAGTTCAGGAAGAGGTACATACCGTTTTAGCTTTCTCTTGAACTTAACATCCACCATAAACCACTTTGGGTTGTCTTTGGTTGACTTTGGATCGTAGTATGCAGATTTTGTGTCAAACTGTGTGTGGTCAATGTAACCTTCTTTTGCGATGGTCATCAACCCTGCTAGTCCAGGTGGTTTACAATTGCTGAAATGCAAAATGACTTTTTATGAATTGTATTTTGCAACATGATATGAAATCCATATTGGAACCAAGGGAGTCTCAGCCAATTGTTTACCTTGACTCCTGGCATGCACAAAGCCCAAAAGCTCTACCTACTGTAGGTAAGCCATAAGAGTACAGATGATCTCTTGGAAAATATAGCCAGAAATCTTCCAGTTTTTTCAGAAAATTTTCCAGAATTCTATGGAAATATACCTGGCAGCTGCCTTAATTCCACTATGGTGTAAAATTAGAATAAAGTCAATTTTAGGATTCTCGTGAATTCTTGGAGAGCTGTATATGACTTGCAGATAACTGGGTGACACTGGCTGCAGCCACAACTGTATTTTCCCGTTATGATGTGAATTGCTTCATTTTCTTGCAATTTATTTTTGTCGCCAGAAAGAATGGCAATATAACGGATCAACCAGGCCCAGTCACACAGCGATGTGATGTATCATGTGACAGCTATGCAAAGCTGCCATTGGTTTATTCTCTAAAACAACGCTAAAATATAGGTTGGGACCTTGTTTTTCCTGTTGTTTTGCATATGTATGGAATCAACTACCAGGATCAAAGCGCTGTAACAGCATTGCACGAGAAAGTGAAATGCAGTCACATGTCACAGCGTAATTAACCCATTGTTTTGAAGGTATACAACAAGGTAAAAACGTCTAGTGTGACTGCAGCCATTATATATTTGTATTTGCAAATGAAGAAGAGGGTGGTAAATTTGTGAGAGTCTGAAAATGTGAAAATCATACATTTTAAAAATGCCCAATGGTTGTTTTGCATGAGCGAATCAATCTTTGTCCAGTGGGTCAGGTGTGCGGAGTATGGCACTTTCACACCAGAGATTTCAAATAGGCTATTGAAAATAGACGAAAGAGAACAAAACAAATTTCTTCTTGCATATGGTGGCTCAGATCTCATCAGACAAAAAGTACCATACTCTGTAGACGAGCAGTACCCAGGTGCCCGAATAGAAAGTTTGTATTTTATTTTGTGAGATGACTTAGAACAATACGTTAAAAACATAGATCTTTTGTTTATTGCCAACTGCATGGTTCTGATTGAAAATGGCATACATTCCTGCACACACAAGATATTGCACACCACGTTGGTTGGAAAACTTGTCTTTACTCACAACTACACAACTCCTTAAAGCTTGCTACTCACAACTAGAACAAAAGGTTCTTGCATATGATAAGAACAAAGGGTCTATTGTTACTTTTATGACTCTTGCCAACAGAACTTCACTCACAGCTTTCAGTTTATTTCACTCACTACTAATAGGCGTACACTAAACCATGCATGTTTTCCAACGTAGCTAGATTTCCATGCGCGCGGTACAAAACTTTCCAGTCTGGCCTCTAAGTCCAGGCGATCTTATCTTTAATCAATTCTGGAGGGTATGGCATTATTCAACGAGATCTCCGGTGTGCACAGGGAAATTTTTTTGTTCTCTAAATAGCCCATTGAAATTTCTGTCTGTTGTGCAAATACCATATTCTGCACACATACATGTTATTTCTTGAGCTTGACTGACATACCTGTGGTAGAAAAAAGCCAGGTCTCCAACACTCATTTGATCTCTCATAAAATTCCTAGCTTGATAGTTTCTGACTCCATCCCAGCAGGCAGTTTGATTTGGTTCTTTCATTAAATCATCAACCCCAAATTTGACATCAACGCCATTTTCGATTCTGCTTTCCGGCTCTGCTTTCATCAGCCAATATTGTTGTACTTTGTTCGCCTTTTCATGACTCTTTTTATCATTATCTGAAGAGGCAGACTTGATACTTGTTGTTGTTGACATTTTGGCGTTCTTCTTGGTGGGCCTAGCCACTTTTTTGCGATGATGATGTTGTTGATGAGGTCCCGTGGTTTTATCAACATTAGCATTACTGTCTTGAGGCTCATCATCAATCTGATCAGTGCATTCTGACTTTCCTGTCGTCTTTAATTTCTTTTTCGGCGGCATTTTCAATATCTTCTTCAGTTCAAATCAAAATATAATAGATCGGGTACCATTAATTGTCTTCCACCCACGTTTCGCGCCAATTTCAAGCTTCGGACATCTTTTAGCAGCCTCCATTGTGATTCGAGAACGAGGCTCTAAGTACAATTTCTTGGAAATCACACGTCCGCTTTTTAGACTTGTTGCACAAGTCTTTTGTTTCGCCATCTATCTGAACTACTGAGCTGATTTGCCGTTCCAACTAAGGACCTAGAAAGCATCTTAACCCTATTTTGGTTGGGGCGGAAACTTTTCCCCCCCTAGTAGACTTTTTGTCATAACTCTGTCAGCATAACACTTTCTGACTTTTTGCTAATACTTATTGTGCAATGACTCAAGAAGTTTCATAAAAATATTTTGACAAATGAAGGGGAGGGAGACAATTTTCCGGAACTGACTCTGTAAAAATCGCCAATTCTAAAATATTAATTTTCGCGAAAAAAGTAGCAAAATTGCAAAATTTTGCAAAGATATTTTTTAAGCTAAATGGTATATTTTTGTTTATAATTGCAAAATCTTGAAAACACATCTTCTTCTTCTTTGTATTTCCTCTTGTTGGTCTGGATCATTTCTATGGTCTGGAATCTGGATTAAAGATGGTTCTTTATGGACGATCAACAAGAATAGACATAATCAACGACTTGCTTCACGATGCTCCTCCATAGCGTCCTGTTCTTCGCTTTTGTGTATAGGTTTTGAAGGCCGACTAGTGAAATGAGTGGAATGACTTTGAATGACGGATATTTGTTTTTAGCTGTTTGAATGTCTCTGTTAATTGTTGCTATTATTGTTGTTCGTTTTCTTCCAGGAAATTGTTTGCATGTTCTTTTTCCGAAATAATATTGCATGGCTCTTCTTGCTGGGCATTCTTCAGGTAGTCTCATTACATGCCCGAGCAGTTTCTATCTTCGTTCTGTAATTGTTTTTGAAAGTGGTTGGGTTTTTGTCTTCTCGTATAGTTTTTCATTTTCTATCTTATAAGGCCATTTGATTCCTAACACTTATCTGAGTTGTTTTCTGTGGAAGCCATGGTGGAAGTAATCAATATTCTTTTCATCTGTTTTCGACATACCACAGGTGCCTGCATTGTAATACTGCCTGCATTGGATTCACGTGCCCTCAGTAACTCCTGTTGATACGTCTCTCTGTTTACAACTGATAAGCGATAAGAACAATAACAACGAGGGAAAGTTAGAGGGACTTAAGTAAAGAGTCTACCTACCTGCCCTACCTGCTGTCCACCTTCATATTTCATATTTTGGCACCACAAAAGTCCAGCCAAATAGTCATTATTCCTTCCTTTTCTCAAACTCAACCTGTGCAAATGGTCAAGATGAGTAGTTGCTGTACTGAATGGAATGCTCAGAGTGCCATTGGCTCGAAAGATGCGACGATGAGACTCCGTGAACCTTGGGAACGCCTTGCAAACATTGGGGAGCTGCCTGGCCTTGAACGACAATCACAATACAAGGTTTATACCTTCCGTTCTCAAAAGTATGGTGGGCACATTTCCGTGGTATTCAGCCATGAAGACAGACGTTTCATTGCCATTTCGCTCAACGTCGAGGAGAAAAGTGATGCAGGACCGGCTCAGGCCTACCCAATAACACAGATCCTTGATTCACATAAACATGCTGCAAAGTTGGTATTTTACGGTGAGTTGACAAGTAGTGCCAATCAGATTCTGGCATTTGCAACGCAAGCGATGAAGCAGCTTGGTGACTACAATTGGCTGACCAACAATTGCCAAGATTATGCGAACAAATTTCTGAAGAATCTTGGAATAGAAGACAGACCGATGACTGATGTAACAAAAGGAACTATCGGGGCTGGCTCTGTACTAGCAACAGTTTTGATAGCAGTAGGAAGTATTATTGTGGGGATTTTTGGAAAACGTCACTAGTTGAAGAAATTAACACACAACTTGGATAAATGAGGAACCAGAGTTCCTTTCACTTACATTTATATTTTCAGATTTAATTCTTTTAAGGAGGGTTGCCCTTCGTTCGGCAGAAGCTGCTTTTCAAAGGGCCCTCCAATGAGAACATTAATTAAAATCTACTCAAAGTAAAAAGCTATTAATTGAATTACACTATAAAACCTTACTTGCAATTTTTAAAACCTATGTCTAATACAGTAGTGTCCCGCATATAAGAAACACAAATTTAAGAAACACACCCTGATTTTCAAAATAATAGAAATGGGGCCCCATTTTATAAGAAACTAGTACAGGTCTGAAAAAAACCTCTTTTTTCTTATTTAACAAAACCAAGCAAAAACACTTTCCTGGAATGATTATATCATTTCCCGGAAATGAAAATTTACAAATGCATATCAAAATAATAAGTTTTTATCACAATCATAGAGATTGTGTCTGAGTAGTTGATCGATAGTGTGTGATTTCTCTAAAAAGAAACTTTACCCTGATTTGAATTTTACCTCACTCTATAAGAAACATGTCAGACCTGAAATTGAAAAGGCTGTTTCTTATATGCGGGACGCCACTGTATCTAAAATTTACAATGAAACTGAAAGAAAAAAGTGCCTGTCTCTAAATGGTTGTTTTGAAACTTTTCAGTGAGGCTGCCTGCTTAGACTCAGCTATTGCCTTCCTTTCTACATCCCATCGCTTCCTTTGGATGGCCCCTCCTCCGATTGAATATCCTGGCTACCATCATGCCTCTAGCGCACAATTGATTACGTTTTATCGACCAGCGACTCTATAGCCCCCAGTGATTAATAGCGAAAAGCTCGTGAAAAGAAGGCCATTTCATACAAGGAAGGAAGGCAAAGCGATTGATTTTCGTGGAAAAAATTTTGTTTGTCTTCGATCTGATCGGATTTAGTTACAGTATGTGGGAAACTGTTTTCTGAAACCGTGCTAGTCACGGGGTTGAGGACCCCTCAGTGAGGAAATATAAAAGCTGAAAAATTAAATGCAGCCACATTCAGTGTATGCGCAAAGGTCGAAGAACAAGGAAGGTATCAACGAGATATACATTGCAAAACTTGAAACTTCTAATATGGCGACAACAAGTAAGATTAAATATATATCAAATTCGGTTTAATATATATTGATATTTGTATTATAATGTATTTTGTTTTCGTCTGGTTATACAAATGTTTCATAACGTTATGGAATCCTTAAAACGAACCTACCGCGTAAAGCGTACAGCGAGGGCTACGGAAGTCCAAAACCCTTGATATCCAAAATGTCTAGGTTTTTTTTAACTATAATTTTGTGAACCACATCTTATCAAAAAAGTTTGTCAGCATTCAGTATTTCTTGTAAGTCTTTAGTGACTTTCTTTCAAATGCATCTCAAACTTGAAGCGACAACGTATAGCACACGGGCTTCAGAAGTCCTAAATTTTCGAAACTAAAAACGTTTAAGTTTGTATAAGTGCAGTGCAGCTTGAAGTTTACGAACCACAGTTTCTCTGTACATCGTTTCAACATTCGCCCTTTCTTTTAACCCCTTTGTACCTTTCTTTAACGTGAATTTCAAACTTGAAGCGACAACTTATAACGCATGGGCTTCGGAAGTCCAAAATTTTTGAAAAAGAAAATGTCTACGTTCGTACAGTTTTAACCTTTCTGAGCAACTTTCTTTGATGTGAGTGCAGTTCCGGAGAAATTTGGTAAAATCATAGAAATTACAGGGATTGTTTCATAATTTGCAGGATCGTGACTCTAAAACTCTAGAAAATCCGTGGAATGGAATCATGTGGGAATGGACCATTTTTCAGGAAAATCGTATGTACCCGTCAGAGAGAAAGGTTAATGTTCTCCCACACCCCGAGGTTCCACCTAAAAGACGAATACATGTGACCTCTTCACCTGAAATTCGCTATGCTCATCTCATAGCCTTCATAATACGGGGACTGACTTTATTATTATTATTATTATTATTATTATTATTATTATTATTATTATTATTATCAATTTATTTAAAGTAGGCCTACATATATATATATATACATACAAGACATTGTCGATATTGTCTCTAAGCCATAGCACGTAGTGCGTGCTTGGTCTGCATATTCTACAATTACATTCCTCTCCCCTCCAGGTTTTGATTTTCCTTTTGAAACTGGAGAGAGTATCTGACTGTTTTAGGTCATTGGGAAGTGCCTGCCATAATCTACACCCAAGGAACGATATTGTCTCTAAGCCATAGCACGTAGTGCGTGCTTGTGGCAAGGATAGGTTATGGCAGCCTCTTAACCCATAATAAACCTGTTTTTCAACGAAAATGTCCTTCATGAAGCTGGGATTAAGGCTCAATTTTGTCTTAAAGACTTCAGTCATTAGCAATTGTAAATTCCTTATGTGGAGTGGGACGGAATTGTCTCTCAGTAACATCGTATCAAAATCTGTTCTTATATCTTTGTAAGTTATTCGCAATGCCCGTTCGTGAATAGTCCTGCATGGCAGGACGAAATATTGGCAAAAAATAAATCAATCATATTTGCTGTTGTTTTTGTCGTGTGGCGGTGTTTCTGCCTTTAAATTCAGACTGACTTGAGGTTACCATGGACTTGCCCAAGTCCGACTTAGATATGAAAAATATCAAATATGAAAACACATAGCCTGCGCGCAGACTTTGATCACGCAGGTTAGAAAACACATTGTTCAAGCTGAAACTGTCAAATGCAGTCAAACTACAAAAGATCTCGGTCCCTCCAAATATAAAAACTGTACATTATGTACATACAACAGCGAACACAGATAATGTTTATTCAGCTTACCAAATATGGTTTATAAACATGTGATAAACTCGTTGCAACAGCAAAGCAGCTCAAAAAAGGCAAACTGTGTAAATTCCAGGAAACAAAATCAGGATGGAAAACAAAGCTGGGATCTCAGAAGTAGAGAAGACCTAATCGAGACCGCAATCCCTTCTCATGACGCTCCAGTGGTGGGGATCTACCTGGGATTGAACCCTGTCCGCCTGACTGTTCTGGCTGCAATGTTAGAGGATTACACCATTCAGCCACAATAACTTCACTGCATCAGCTCCTAATCTTTAGACAAAGGTGATGCAAATGGCTATTAAGGAGCAGTTGTCACCCAGGATCCTTTGCGAGTTTAGAGATTTCTGCGATCCCAGCACCCCCTTCACCGTTTCACTCAAGTTAGTGATAAAGTTTTCAAATCAGAAATGCGAGATTTGGTATGAATTGAAATAGAACCATCAATAACCATGTAGCATATAGCAGTTATGAAATTTAGGATTTAAAATATTTAACACCAACAATCTAACCTTCAAGCAATCTTAATTTTGAGCTGAGTTCTCTTCTATATGGCACTTTCCAAAAGGCTACCAATTTTCGTTTTCTCTCCAATTGGCTTTGCATTGCACTAACATTGAATTCTGAATGTTCTACGGAGGAAAAAGAAGAAATCAAAGTTTAGGGAATGTAGTTGTAGGAGTGAAGGTGAAGTTGCGGGTTTTAGCGCCAAGCGCAGGGATCGCAGAAGTAGAATAGGCCTAATCGAGTCCGCGACCCCTTGTCATGACGCTCAAGTGGCGAGGCTCTACCGGGTATCGATCCCTGTCCGCCTGTCTGTTCTGGCTGCAATGTCAGCGGAGTACGTCACAACATATTCAAGAGAGCTTTCTTTTGCTACAAATATTCATTGCTTTGGAACGCAAATAAATTGTTTCGGCTGTTACTTCGCCAAGTTCTACATGATTTACGAGCGTCATTTCTTAGTTAGAAAGTCGTGCCATTCCCAATGGGAATTCGATGATTTTTTATACAAAAATACAAAAAAAAAGTCCAAAGAACGATCACATGATCAATTTTTGATGATGTTTCTTTAAAGTTTCTCTTTTCATCGTTTTATTCGGTATATGAGAAGGTTAACCATCGAATATTTTCATCATATAGAAATCTAACACTTTTTGAACTCTTTCCTAACATTTAACCAACATGTTTATCTATTTGCTCAGGCCTGCAGAGTGTACGTTAGAACATGTAGCTTTATATGAATGCATTGCTATGTAAGAAGGTCGCCAGATA
>REGL01001972.1:5800-19216 GCA_004194395.1 Aurelia aurita complex sp. Pacific
AAAAAAAAAAAAAAAAAAAAAAAAAAAAAAAAAAAAAAAAAAAAAAAAAAAAAAAAAAAATCTCTGAATGTAATTCTCTTTGATAAAGCAGCAATATTGAATATTCGCTGAAAGCTTAGAAGAATTTGGAATCATTTTTAAGCAGATCTACAAACAAGTCCCCTGTATGTGTCAATAAGGCAAAATATGGCTGGCTGAAGCAGAAGCATTTGAGGTAGGTAAACTTAGGCCTGTTTATAATCATGACACAATGATAGGTGTGGCAGTATGCCGGATTTTTTTATTTCAAAATTTTTTCAGTTGTTAATTTATTAAGAAAAATTTGATGGCATTTTAAGGCAATCTAAAGGGCGTGGCTGCAAAAATTTTCCCGGGGGAGTACCCCTGGACCCCCCTATGTTTTCGGCTCGCTTCGCTCGCCTTCGGTCTCATCATTGGGAACTCACTCAAAAATCGGGCTAGATCCGCCCCTTTTCAAAACGGAATTTCACACCCTAACCGCAATGATGTTGATTAAAATTTGGTATCAATGAAATCAGTAAAGCTTGAATATTTTGAAAATCGAAAAAAATCAATGTCGAAGATTTGGCTGCATAAGGCCTTTAAGGTAAGTTAGTTTAGGAACTATCCTACAAATAATATATCGATTTAGCAACAGCATTTTCAAAGGCTTTGCCAAAAGGGTACTTGCATGGATAAAAATACAGCAAGTATTTTAACAAAATAATGTCAAGATAGAATTTTAAAATGGTTGGATGGTTCCTTAGAATGACTTCCATCGAAAGAAAACATTGTCAAGTACATTACACTGAAACTGACATCGTTTTGCCAAAATACATGCTGCATTTTTATCCACGCAAACGTCCCTTCAGCACAGCTATAGAAAATATATAATTAGTCATAAATCGACGCATTACTTTAATCCATGCCTAAAAGCATCGAGTCCGCATAAATAGCGCTCTCATGACCAATATCACCTTCTTTTCAATCATAAAACAAAGTGTGACTTAATCTTTATTGAAATTAAGTTAAAACATTCCTGCGATAATGCAACGAATACGAGGCCTTTGGTCTCCGCTGCTAGTGACGTTAGCACTATTGTGCGATATCAAAGGGCCGTCAACGGTTTGTCAGCAAGAATTCAGGATAGCGTTAACGCTCAGCTATTTATATGAACTCAATTCTTTTAAGTAAGTTCTATTGAAGGTTGAGGTAATTTTGTCAAAAGACATCTGTGTTTTTATCCACGCAAACGTCCCTTGAGCTACGTTTTCGTACCATGATAAATAGTCGCTCACTTGCTAAATCGATTTGTTACTTGTAGGATAGTTCCTAAATTGACTTACCTTGCCATCTTTAAAGGTAATGTGTCCATGTAAGTACAGCAGCGTATACACTCTTGTCAAAATGTGCTGACGTGGTGCTGACGAAGCGCCCGAGGAGCGCACTGTGATTGGTAGAATTTAACTGAACACATGCAAAACTAGAATTTAAATTTCACAACGAGGCTGCCTGCTGCAAGACTTCGGGTTCAGCTCTGGAATCGCAGCCGCGAGTAATTCATCAGTCCGCTTATATTATACCTGGCTATCGATTTAAAACTACGATAAAGTGAGCACATGAAATATCGCGTGAAAATAGCAAAGTCGCTGTAAACATTACTAAGGAATGGACACATTACCTTTAAGTACATTCTACTGAAATTGACATTGTTGTGTTGAAATACATGCTGTGTTTTTATCCACGCAAACGTCCCTTCGGCAAAGCTTTAGCACATGGATAATTAGTCGCTCAGTTATTAAATCAACGCACTACTTTAACCTGACTTTAACCTATGCTTAGTAAGTTCTGCCGATCTTGAAATAATTTTGTTGAATACATGCTGTGCTTTTATCCACGCAAACGTCCCTTCAGCAAAGTTTTCGCACATGGATTATTAGTCGCTCAGTTGCTAAATCGACGCATTACTTTATACTTAGTAAGTTCTGTCTAAGCAAGGGACCGTGAATAAAAACACAGCATGTACTTTGACCGTGATAAATTTCCGTAGAATTTACTTGAAGATGGCTTAAGATAGTCACATGATCAGTAAACTGACTTATTTCTTCAATCTAACAGAGAGTAGATTCTTCTGAAATTGACCTTGCTTTGTTGGAATAGATGCTGTGTTTTATCTACGAAAACGTCGTTTCAATTAACCCTATTTTAATGGCTTAAGATACATGCTGTGAATATTAAACATTTCTGATGTCAGCCAATATAAACAAACTATTTGTCAAATGAAAGTACTCTTCAAGACCAATCGAATGGCGTATATAACTTTATAGTTTTCGCTGGTTGCAAGATTTTAGCGAGCATTTTAAAATTTTTCTTTTGTGACCTGTGTCCAAATAAGGGCATCTAGAGGTCACGTGGTGCATAAATGGAGCATGATATTTCACAATTGCCTGGTCAATTAAATTCTAGTAAAAATCAAGAATTTACAGCTCCATATCTAAAGTAAAGGGGGAGATATTTGAGAAAGTTTGCTAAGGGGGGGGTGAAAAAACGCCCCCGGTCCAAATAGGGTTAATTTGGACGACGTTTTCGTGGATACAACACAGCATGTTTTTTAGCATAACAATTTCAATTCCAGAAGAATTTACTTACTGATAGCTTGAAGAAATAAGTCAGTTTACTAGCCATGCGACGATTCAGACATTTAAAGAAGATTATTTTAAGGCCTGTTTGCAAGGATGAAAACACAGCGTGTATTGTGAGGAAACGATTTCAGACTTCAATAGAATGTCTTTTTACGATTGCTTTAAGTAATAAGTCAATTTAGCAGCTATGTGGCAATTGATGCATTTTTGGAAGAATATTCTAAAACAGCTATTGGTTAGATAAAAACAAAACATATATATTGACAACATAAGGTCAAATGTCTTAACGTCAGTTCTTAAAAACAATCGTGGCTAGGCGTATGATATCAAGTTTTCAATATCCAAAGAAATATTTAAGTAATCAATTCAGTATTTTGAAACAACACAGAGTAATCTCAGTGGAAATAACATCACTTTAGAAAGAAATAGATTGTTTGATCATACAGCTTTGCGATACGTCTACGAATATTTACACAACCTGTATTCATTCAAAGCCTTCTGAAGCTTGAATGAAAGAATTCCAAAACCCTTGTTGGCAATAGACCAATGAACGGTATAAGTTTGTTTCCTCATTACATGAAAATATCAGCTCTATGACATGCAATGGGACATTGTACAAACACAATTAATTTGAAGCTTTCCGACACCATGCAAATGAATTCTGCAATGCTCTTTGCCAGCTGACCAGTGAAAGGTAAGTTATATTTGCTTATTACATGAAATATCAGTTCTATGACATCCCTACGACAACGTACAAACCACTGAAAGCTCTTTACCAGCATGTATGTATGAATATATTAAAACTGTCCTCCCACTAGAAAATTTTCAGCGCTAATACTTTCCCACGGCCACTGCCGTTCAGCATCGTAGAGAGAAGTGGCTCGTGTATACCATCCTCCAGAAAAGTAGCGCGCTTTCCCAGAACTCTGCGAAAAGGTCTTTTGATTTTTAAAATAGTGTGACAATACAAATCTGAGGTATTCGAAGAATATGACATAACATAGCATAATATAACAAAATATATCATAGCATAACACAACACAACACAATAAAATACAACACAACACAACACAACACCACATAACACAACACAACACAACACAACACAAAACAACACATAACAATAACATAGCATAAATAGATTCTATTGAGGCTAAAAGCCTTTTACAGTTCAATTTTATACCTAAAAGTTCTCGTGATGTAAAGTTTCATTATAACATAGATCTAGGGATCCGCTGAAAGTGTAAATCTGAAAGACGCTAAAAACATGAGCCTTCATCTGGATTCAGGGTCATGGGGACCCTAAAAGGGAGTATGTTGTAACTGATGGTATCATGTCTGAGTATGTTATACTTTTCAAATATGTTTCACCTTATCTCAATATGGGTGTGAATATTTCTATGGGGCTTGTGTGAAACCCAAAACCCCCTTTAACGACTGTATTGTTCCGTTGTGTGCTAATATCTCCATTCTGCCCACTCAGACATTTGATATCTTTTTTGAGCAGAAAGTTTATTTTCAAATGGCTATATCTAACAAACGGTTTAGTTTTGGAAAGGTTGATGTTGAAATTGGAAATCAGCACACTTGAATTGACGTTTTTCGCCAATAAAAATGTTCGAGGCATAGTCACTTTAAGGCTTTCTAAAGCCAGGCAAATAAATTCCGACCAGCTGACCAGTGAAAGGAAAGTTTGTTTTTATTCATATAAAATTTTACAATAAAGCATACATTCTATTATACCTTCCTAATCACTAGACAACACTACAGGGACGATGCCAAGGGGAGCGAAAGACAATGACTACCACATGGCCAATAAAAGACATGCAATGCTAAACTACATATAACTCAATACACTACGAACAATTAAAACTTAATGGAAACTATAATAGATTCTGTCTAACATTAGATGTCCAGTCAGGTATGCGATTGAAATTAAAATGTCAGGAGTGCGGCTCATCTTGATTGGTTTGCGGATATAAAATATTCCTAAATGATAAAATAAATATGCCTGGAATCTATTGTAAAGCAGAACTTACAAAGAACCAGAAAAGTAACGTTTAGGAAGTTCGTGGTTGCTTGGTACTGAAGTTTCAAAAGATCTTAGTCAAGCAGTTTCATGAATGAAACTTAAAGTCAATTCGAGTATATTTCTGTTCAGATCATAAGAGAGGTTTTGATCACCATATAATAAAAGCTGTGTCATGTCAGAGCATCATTTGAAAGATCGGCGATTTGTACAAATTGTCGTAATAATTCAACAATTCTAGCGAGAGGATTTTGCCCTTGAACATCAAAAGATGGACAGAGCAACAAAAAATGCTCCGTATTCTCAATGCCATCGCTTGTTGGGCACATTGGGTTTATGGTATCCCTGAAATTATTCTTGAATTTATGGAAATTCAACTTACTGAGACTAAACCTAGTAAAATAGGTTAATCCTTTTGGATCATGAATTCCAAAGACAAATTTTGCAGGAGGGTGGATTTTCAATAAGAGCTTTTTCTTAAAAACGACAACAGAAGGGGCAAGTCTCAATTCAGGCTCAATCTTATTCCATTCGGATAAGCAATTTGGATATAAGCTAGACTTGAATTTTTCTGTCCTTGCCTTTAATTGCCCTATGACATTCTGGTCGCGAAGATGGTTCTGCGAATGATGAAGAGGGGGAATTGGATCTACTGTATACTTTGGGCTAAGATTAATTGAAAACTTGAAGAACAAGGTAAGCATTCGACTCCATCTTCGGGAGCTCAGTGACTCCCAGCCAAGCTCTGTGTACAGCTTCTCTCGAGACGTTCCCCTTCATGTTCCTGTTACAGCCAAAGCAGCAGAATATCGAACAGACTCTAGCTTTTTCATCAAATTTAGAAGATGATATTTTGATTGAATTCGCATAATGTAGCAGGAATATGGTAAATGACATCACCATAGTCCATGTGGGGTCGAACTAAGAGCTTATATAATTCATCTAAGGTATGCCTGGGTAGATATGAGGAGAGATATTTCAGCAGATCAATGCTCAGTCTTGTTTTAGAGATAGCTGCTTTGATATGAGCTGAAAAAGATAGCTTTGAATTTAGGATAACACCTAAATGTATATGTTCATTTACTTTTTTCACAGGTATGTCGTTAAAAAGGATCACTGGGTGATCAATTTCAATTTTCTTCTTTGGAATGTTAATTCAACAGCTTGTTGAAATCAGTTACAAACAGCCCGTTCTCTAGAAGTGGTGTTATCACGAGAACCTTAAAGGCATTGAGTCCGCATAAATAGCGCGCTCATGACCAATATCAACTTCTCTTCAATCATGAAACAAAAGTTGTGATTTAATCGTTATTGAAATCAAACCAAAGAAATTCCTGAGGATAATGCCAGGATTAAGAAGCCTTTGGTCTCCACTGCTAATGACTTCAGCACTATTGTGCGATAACAAAGGGCCGTCAGCAGTTTGTCAGCAAAATTCAGGATAGCGTTAACACTCAGCTATTTATATGGACTCAATTCCTTTAACTTTGTTTAGAACAGAGTTTATAGCCAAGGATTTCCCAGTAACTCCGCTTGGCTTCCTCAATCAGTCTTACGCCTTCAGATTTCATCTTTTGTATACCTTCAAGCTTGTAATCTGGCCGACCACTACGCAAGAACCTTTTGTATGCTCGATTTTTGTTCCTAAGAAAGTTTTTGACGGCTTGAGTTATCCAGGGTGCTTGGCGAGGCCTAATTGTTGTAACTTTATTAGGAATGAAATTATAATAAATATTCAAAAGAATTTCATTGAGTAGTTGTACCTGTTCATTAGGACATGTCGTGCTATCAAGATGTTCTTGCCAAACAAACATTTCAATGCTTTTCTCAATGGCTACAAAGTCTGCTTTGTCGTAGTAGCAAACCTAGCAGGTTTATGGAGGCAGTGTTATGTTTGAAACAGATAGTTTTTTTCTTGTTAGTTTTGTTTCCTTGTTACATGAAAATATCAGCTCTTTGACATGCTTAAGAAAAAGTACAGCGTATACACTTGTTTCATTTATAACTTCTTAGCCGGTATGGAAATGAAGATGTTACAGCTTGTTGCCGAAATTACCCTTGGGATTCATAACATCACACTTTGACTCACCAATAAATATATTCAAAATGTGTGCTCTAGCATTGCATTCGCGAGCGTATATGCCTTAACGCCAAGTATATGTAAAAACTGCAATTATGCTATAAATTTTTGAAATGTTTCAAATCAACCATAGTCCTCACCAACATTCACTTAGAGTAAACTTGACTATCAAAAGGGGAAACTGAATGGAAATTACCAGAAGAAGAAAGAAAAAAGACAGAGTGCTTGGAATTACATGATTACTATTCATATCGTTTGATTATTTATTCCTTTCTACTTAGATGTTTTTGTCAACAGCTTCATAATCAGCATCCATTAAACAGAAGGAATGTCTGTTTGTACATCCTCAAGAGAAATTGCAAGCTATGAAAATATTACTTCTAGAATTAGGCATTATATTTGGCTTGTATCAATACAGATGTCAGCCTTTCAAGATGATCATAAATCCTATTGTCATCTTGACTGATCAACATTCAAGGCCTGAAAAACTTTTTCCTTCAAGAAAACTACGGTAAGAATTGCTTTCCCAAGCTTTCCCATCTACTAATATTTTGCAGTTATTTCTAGATATAGTTGAGCTTAAAGTAAATGAACGGAGATATAGAGACAAGGTCTAAATATAGCGCAAAAGAAGGCCACAAAAGAGCGTTCCAAAAAAAAAGGAGAGCGCATTTGAATACTAGTGAATTAATTCCGAATTTGCTTCGATTTCTTTCCGGTAATCGCTACAATTCTCAGTCCATGATTCATATTTTGCCTGTTTTCCTTCAAAGAATGTCCACATAAATGGTGCGTTTTCCTCTAAAAGACACTAAAGACTTGAAGCATCAATTTCTGCAAATTATTTATGTGGACTTTTCGTTCATGAAGGTGTTGTGGTGCAGTGGTGTAATCCGCTGACTTTGCAGCCAGAACAGTCAGGCGGACAGGGTTCGATACCCAGTAGAGCCCCACCACTTGAGCGTCATGACAAAGGGTCGCAGATTCGATTAGGCCTATTCTCGACCGCAACTTCACCTTCACCTTCACTTCACCCTCACCTTTATCTGTCCTTTCGAGAAGTACTTCAATTGGCATATTGAAGTCTTTGTGCGAAATCCTTAATGCTCTTTTTTGGATACGGTCTATCTGACTGTTAGATATCTTCCCATGGTACATTCAGATCAAGGGGCAATAATTGAAATTGGACGAAACAAATGTTGACTTTCAATCGCTTTCAACTCGGCCACCTTCATGTGAGCACTGTTGAAATCAGCACGGCCTGATGTTGCTCATGTAAAGGGACTCTGGGTCATTGAGTACATTAAAGTTGAAAACTTTTGGAAGATCTAACTTTCCGACAAATTTTCATCCGAAAGTTAGATTTTCCGAAAGTTTTAAACTCTTTGAAGATAGAAAAATGCATATTTCTCCCTTTCCACTGTTAAAAAGTGAAATACTCTCGTCAACGATTTTGCTTTCAAAGCGAGTCTCTACAAGGCAATTATCAGTGTCAGGAACAATGTTTTGGAGTTGATGTACCTTTTCTTTTCGTCTGCAATCTTGAAAACTGCTTTCAGAACAATTCCCTTTGTTGAATACTCTTGCTAAATAATTTTGATGCATCTGAATAGTTAAAGTTGCACCTGGTTAATTAAGGTAAACAATGCTATTAGATTTAACTTTTTTTGGTAGTATGCAAAGATTGTTTGCTTGTTCGAACGTTTTTGTCCGAGTAAAAATTGCAATTAGTTTTAACATTTTGGTATTATGCAAAGATTGTTTGCTTTTTCGAACGTTTTTGTCCGAGTAAAAATTGCAATTAGTTTTAAAATTTTTGGTATTATGCAAAGATAGTTATACTGAAAGTTTTTCTGTTCGAAATTATCGAAAAAGCGTTCGAGTTCAAGGTTTTTCTTCCAAAATATTTCCTTCTGAATCAATATTTATTATTTATTATTATCAATTTATTTCTCGTTGGATTAAAACACATGATAGCTAAATAAAAATGGTAGCTAATTAATTCCAACGTTAAAAACCTTTATACAATATTACATAAGAAAGTCGTGGGTAAAATATTCACAAGTCATCAACAAGTATACAATATAAAACGGATATCTAAAACATTTATCATACATAGCCTGAGTTCGGAATGAAAGTGCAGCATAATTTGCATGGACAGTTTCCCCATACCAATTTTTTATCTTTGTTTTAAATTGACGAAGGTTTTCTGAATTCTGAATTTCTGAAATGGTGGTAACATTTTCCACAGCTGCGGACCTTTAAATTGGACGCTTTCTGCCCCGTTGCTTTCGAAGCTTTCGAATTTATTATACTGTTGGACTTCGACTCCTACCGAGTCATTATGACACCGCCTACTTAGCTTCTCTCATACAACATTCATAGGAAACATTGCAACCGACAACAGCTGCTTTGTTTCACATGAAAGCAAAGATCTTTCCGAAGAGACCTCAAATAGAATCGACATCGCTGGCCCGGGCCAAGTTAAAAAGATGACACATTGTACTTGACAACCTTGACACGTGTGGTATCATTGTTTGGCTAAAGAAACAACGGTTGTGCTGGCGTTTCTTTAGCCTATTTATAGCAGCATAGGTTGCAAATCTTTAAGAAGGCTGGTGTAAAACTGAGTGACCTATTTTTTTGAACTGAATGACTTCAAAGAAACTTTTGCTCTTTCTTTATAATTCCACCGTTGGACTTTTCTGAAATCTTCAACAGTTTCAGAATTAGAAGGTTTTTCTTCTTTTTCAAGAATTCAAAAAAAATTTTCAAAAAAACTTAAAATCATCGTAATTTCTAAACTGTTTGACGTAACATGAAATAATTTCGAAGAAAACCAAAGTTTATGAATGCCTACAATATGGTATCAAGCAAAAGTCTGTCACTCATCTGGTGTATGATTTAGAAATTTGATGACGTCACATCCTCAAATGAGTAGAAATGTAAGATACGCTGTAATTTCCAAAAATATTCAACATTTCTCAAAAGTCCAACGGTAGAATTATAGATAAATATCTAAAGTTTGTTTCAAGCCATTCAATCAGGAGAAATAGGTCATTGAATTTTACACCCACCTTTTTACGCCGAGATAAAGATTTGGAACCTATGCTATTTATTGGAGCTACGAGATATACGATGTCTGGACCCCTTACTTCGTCTGAAAGAGACTCCATAAATCACCCATAAATTGTTCCAAAACGCAAGCAGCACTGACTTCTATGCCGACTGACATACTGCTGTATGCTGACACATTTGCAAAATATGTGAGATGAGAACAACAAAATCAAATTATGAATCATTGAAATTGTGCACGTAGAGCTTCAATGAAGGCGAATGTATCGAAACATAAGAGATTTAAGTATTCATTTATCATCTTCAATCAAGATAAAATGTCGGTTTAGACACGCTGATGCCGNGCTTCAATGAAGGCGAATTATTGAAACATAAGAGATTTAAGCATTCATTTATCATCTTCAATCAAGATAAAATGTCGGTTTAGACACGCTGATGCCGTCTGCTGACATATTTATGAAATATACCTATTCATAAAAACATGTGAGAACAACAAAACTAAAAAATGAACTGTTGAGATTGAGATAGTGCGCGCAGAGCTGCAATTAATGCGAATTTCTCAAAACATAAGATCTATTTTCAATTTAAAGAAAGAATGTCGGATATTTAGACATGCTAATGTTGATATCCAGACTTAAGGCAGTCAGCGTGATTCGTAGTTTAGCTACAGCAGAATGTTTCCGACACATTTGAAGTTGATCGATAAGCCAGGTCACCGGCATAACAAAGGAAAATCGATCACAGTTTGAACGGGTCACCGTTTCGGGGCACCTGCCATCTAGAGGACAACAGTATGATTTAGAATGAATAAAAGTTATATCTTATTCCTTTCAACTTAATCACAATAAGCCAACTTATGCAGGGTAGTTGTATTAATGTTCATTTAAAATTTGACCATTTATAAGGAATTTGACCGCAAACAATGATTCGGGATGCATTCCATCCAACTCAAGTGTTAGTTACTTTATTTGGATTAACCGGTGTTCAACTTACTATACAACGACTGTCTAAGAATGAGGGGACATGTGCAGGGGCGACTACATATACCTAAAGAACAGTTCGTGCGATACTACACGAGTGCAAACCAGGGGGGCAACCCTACACAATCACAATATGCGGACTCATGCAGCAAATGGAAGAATTCTCTTCAACAACCGGGTGTCCCAAACAAAGGTGACATATTTGATCTAAGCTGCAATGAACGTTTAGCTCTAATAAATCTACATTTATTTTCAAGCTATTCCTGCAAAGTTAACTTAAGCATAGATACCCTGTTTGTTGATATTTTTGCTTTCAAGGTTGAAATATTAATCTTCAAAGCCTTAGCAAAGTGCTGGCGTAATGCGAATATGTGGCAAAGACCCTGGATAAAACTTGACGAAACAAAACAAGAAATTATTTCATATCATACTGTATTTGGTAGAGCTCACCTATTGTGAAGTTTATGATATTTACTTTTTGATTTCTATCTTGAATATTAATGAGGAAGCGAAAGGTAAGAATTGCGACGATAATCATGTTCATTTTGATATTTCATTCCAAGTTTCAAGACAAATCCAAGTTAATAGTTAGGACAAATCCATGCTATGACAAATCCGAGAAGGTGATTAAGACTACGCCATATTATTTATTTTTGTTGACGTTTCGAAGCTATGCTATGCTTCATCATCAGAATACAAAGTTTCCAAAAGCACGAGGCTAAATTGATATCCACAAAGGCAATAAACTACCAAAAATGCGTTTTTACAAATCCTAGATGAAAAATAAAAATGAGGTAAGCCCGGAGGACAATACCTAAAACAGAGGTAAGGAAATAGAAGATTGCTGAGAGTTAAGTAATTGAGGATATCGCGCAAAATTAACAAAATTTCATGAATGAGCGAATCAAAATCATTGTTAGCTCTGTCCAAAACTGACAAATCTTCCAGAGACAAGGCGTGACCTGATTGGTTAATATGGTCCCAGATGGCTGCGGAACTTGCTTTTCTTTTCTGATCTGACTTTTTTTGCTGTGCTTCAGGAGTATGCTTGGATCAAAACAACAAAGCTCTGGTTTGGAAGTAAGGGCAAATATGAACTTTCCAGTTCAATATTTCAACTCTCAAAGCACTTACCTCAATGAGCAAAGTATCAAGGTATCTTCATGTAAAAGATTGGAACATCATTTGGAAATCGCAGCTTGATGACAAACCTTAGGGCGAGTACGACGACAAAAAACATCATGTTCATTGACTCATATTTCATATCAATAAGTTAGAAAATTGACAAGTCCATGTTATAATTAGAGTGACATAGATCAAGTGACATAAATCAAGTGGCTAAGCCATATTAAATTATAACGTTTCGAACCTTCCTAGGTCCATCCTCAGCAAGTTGACTGGGTGGAGTATCGATTAAATACAAAAGAGATACATGCTAGTGAGAATTGGGAATTTAAGCCTGTATTGTATCGAAGGTATGTTGACGACACGTTCTGTTTATTTAGGAGCAGATATGACATTCAAAAGTTTTTAGATCATATAAAT
Organism: Aurelia aurita complex sp. Pacific; assembly: GCA_004194395.1. Taxonomy (NCBI): domain Eukaryota; kingdom Metazoa; phylum Cnidaria; class Scyphozoa; order Semaeostomeae; family Ulmaridae; genus Aurelia; species Aurelia aurita complex sp. Pacific. The sequence goes on from REGL01001972.1 coordinate 18,152, forward strand.
AGCTGCCATCCTAACATCAAATTTACTGTTGAACTTGAAATGGACAACACACTGCCATTTCTAGATGTGTCAGTCACTCATAATCAAAATAGGTTCTCTACTAGCTTATATAGGAAGAAGACTTTTACAGGACTTTACACTGATTTTGGATCTCTCTCGCCTAATAAATACAAGGTCAATTTAATTAGGGTTCTAGTGTACCGCGCTTATCACATTTGTTCTACGTATTTGAATTTTCATGATGAGGTTGTTAGAATAAAACGAATTTTGAAAGAAAACTGTTTCCCTGTGCCACTTGTTGATCGTGTCATTAAAGCCTTCTTGGATCAGCAGTTTAGTAAAAGGCCTCCACCTACTCGCGAAGAAAAGCAGTTTCTTATGTTCTGCCTCCCCTTTCTAGGAAGTTATAGTTTGCAAGTTAAAACTAAGCTTACAAGGCTCTTTAAACAATGTTATCCTAATCTCAAGCTTAAGGTTATTTTCAATTCTCCTAAGCGTTTAGCATCATATTTTAGGTTGGAGGACCGCTTCCCTATTCTCATGTGCTCTTCTGTAGTTTACTCATATAAGTGTCCTGACTGCCATGCCTTGTACTATGGGAAAACAATCCGTAATTTAGTTACCCTAACTAGTAATCTCTGTTTTGCCTGTAATGTCTAGGTTATTTGAGAAGCTTGTTTATGACCAGTATTATAACTTTTTGGTGTCAAATCGTCTTTTGTACTCACAACAATCTAGCTTTAGATTGCTACATTCAGTCTTGACATGCTTATTAAAGTGTACAATCGACTGGTATTTGAATATCGAAAACGGAACATATACCTCGGTCACATTTATAGACCTGAAGAAAGCTTTCGACACGGTGAACTACGAAATCCTAATAAATAAGCTACAAATCTATGGAGTTGCAGGCAAAGAACTACGCTGGTTTCAATCATACCTTTCAAACAGGAAACAGTGCTGTAAGGTAAACGGGAAGCTTTCCGATCTGGGAGAAGTAACTTGTGGAGTCCCGCAGGGATCATGCTTAGGGCCTCTACTTTTCATCATCTATATAAATGATCT